>JBBBDQ010000501.1:4950000-5000000 GCA_037127315.1 Ascarosepion bandense | reverse complement strand
GATCCCACCCTTTTACAGTGAAACCGATAAAATGCAACCGCAACTTCTACTCCATCAGTTTCTTTCCTCGCACTTCCCGACTGTGGAATTCTCTTCCAAACGATTGCTTCCCCGACGGCTACAATCTCCAGGAGTTTAAATGTAAGGTCAATAGACACCTCCTAACACACTAACCTGCTCCCATTCTATCAAACACTCTTCCCATCTGCCCAACCCTCATCCTCGCTATCCTTACTCATCTGTCACCTTCCTCCTGACATTCCCTATGTCTAACCACTCTTTCTCTTTACCTTCCTCTATGTAGCCCCATGCGCAACAGTGGCAGTGGAATGCCTTGCTTGGGGTGAGATGATTAAAAAAACAATAAAAAAAAATAAAAATGGGTCCTTACGTATTATCGGGAGGACCTTTGATTTTTACTTTTTCTTTTTTTTCCCCGCTTATAACACCAAGGAACTGGAAAAATCAGGCTTTCATCACCTCAACGTCAACCACAAGTACAACTTTGTGGATTCGAACACCGGGGCTCATACGCAGACAGTGGAACGCCTATGGGGATCGACAAAGTGGCGAAACAAGAAGCACTGTGGCACTGCACGTCACCATTTGGAGTCGTATTTGGCCGAATTCATGTGGCGGAAGCATGTTGCCTGTACTGATGTCTTTGAGTCACTTTTGGAAGCAATTGCGACGTTCTGGCCTCCGGAATTACAAATGTAATGTTATTTTATTGTTTTAACCGTTTCAATAAATAATTTACTTTAATTTTTGAGTCGTTTTTTTAAAGGTCCTCCCGATAATACGTAAGCACCTAAAAATGTTTTTTATAGACCTTAAAAATACTAACTGGTTTTACAAACAAGATCAGCTATTTTTATCAAAGAAAATGTTTTTCCAAATCCTAGGCGTTGACCTTTTAGAAAATCCTAGGCGTTGACCTTTTAGAAAATTACAAACCTAAACTGCTAGCAAATCAAAAGTTAGAAAAATATTTAGTCCTTACCTGACAACGAAAATATTGAGGCACTTACGATCAACGCCGGAATCATAATTTTGGTACTTTTGAAACAATTCCAATAATTCATGCGGAAAAAAAAGAAACATTTGCACCCAGCAAAAAGAGAAGGAAAACAGCCTTACTAAACTCAACAAGCAAAGAACGTGGGTGGTCTTAAGAGCTCTAGTGGCACTTAAATTTCAGTGAAGGATTCTAATGAAAGTCACTGTCATGGGGAGTTGAAACATTAAATTCTTTTTTGTACTAGCATACCAGTCGACATCATCTAAATTATTTATGGCACCACCTCGTAAAATATTCCTACCATATTGTCGACTTTGTGCAAATCATTTTTTTTCGCAGTTAGTTATATTTCTTATAAATAAAAAACAACTCTGAGTTGCGTAATATCTTGTCTATTTGTTTTTAGAATTATTTAAAAACATATCTCAGATCGCGAAATTATAATTAATTATATAGACTGCTAATATATCCACACAAACATTATGAGATCAGATAAGTACACAAAACAAAGTCTAACCGAGAACATTTTTTATAATCATATAGCCCCAAGCAAGGCATTTTACTGCCACTGTTTTGCAGGGGGTTACATAGGAGGAAAGTTATGAGAAAGAGTGACAGGTTATAGGGGGTGTCAGGAAGTGGGTAAGAGAAGGATGAGAATACTGATGAGTTTTCCTTTCATAATCATATCACCTCAAGCAAGGCATTTTACTGCTACTGTTTTGCAGGGGGTTACATAGGAGGAAAGTTATGAGAAAGAGTGACAGGTTATAGGGGGTGTCATGAAGTGGGTAAGAGAAGGATGAGAATACTGATGAGTTTTCCTTTCATAATCATATCACCTCAAGCAAGGCATTTTACTGCCACTGTTTTGCAGGGGGTTACATAGGAGGAAAGTTATAAGAAAGAGTGACAGGTTATAGGGGGTGTCAGGAAGTGGATAAGAGAAGGATGAGAGTACTGATGAGTTTTCTTTTTATAATAATATAGCCCCAAGCAAAGGCATTTTACTGCCACTGTTTTGCAGGGGGTTACATAGGAGGAAAGTTATGAGAAAGAGTGACAGGTTATAGGGGGTGTCAGGAAGTGGGTAAGAGAAGGATGATTGTGGCTATAAAGTGAGTGATCAATTTATATATTGACTGTAATACAAAATTGACCCCCACTTTATATTTACATAATAATTTCTTGTCTGTTAATAAGCCATAGAAAACGAATCAATCAGTTGATGAAATACTGATTAGCTACACATGTATGTCTTTTAGATTTATTTACATTTTCTGGAATATAAATGTATAGAATTTCTTTTTTATAATCATATCGTCTCAAGCAAGGCATTTTACTGCAACTGATTTGCAGGGGGTTACATAGGAGGAAAATTATGAGAAAGAGTAACAGGTTATAGGGGGTGACAGGAAGTGGGTAAGAGAAGGATGAGAATATTGATGAGAGTGGAGTGGATGGAGAAAGGAGCATGAGAGATAGGATGCAGGTTAGTGAGAGAGGATATGACTATTGACTTTACATTTAAAGTCTTGGAGATTTTAGCTGTCGTGGTGTAGAATTTACGTTTACATTTTATTGGCTTCACATTAAAAGGGGGCGGCCCTATTTGCTAATTTTGTGGCTTGAGTAAATTCAAATATAGGGGCACCAGTGAGCTAAATTCATCGGAGCAGAAGCAAATTTACATACGAGTAATAAAAAAAAATTCACATATGGATAATGAAAAAATTAACAACAGGGGATTCGAATTTCCATATGAACCCATTAATTTCTATCTCAAAATCAAATATTAATTATAAACAAAATCAAGTATTCGTGGCTTACAGAAATAAGGTATGATTTATATGTTCTTAAAATTTCGATATTAATTACTGATTTTTACCTACAATTAAAAACCCAGTGTTTCATATTGAGGACGCTGCGCATCAAGAGGCTAAAATCAAACGTCTATCATAAGTCTACAAATGAAAATGACGATATAAATTTTTACTCATATCATAAAAAATATAAAATAAAATTTAGTGTTTTATTTAAAAACCTTTAAAAATTGCAGCCCTGAATTTCTACCGGAAAATACTGATTTTATACGCAATTCTAAAACGTTGATACCAAACAAGAAAAATAAATTATAAATGACAGCGTAGAACTCAGAATGATTGTATTATTTGCAAACTGTATCTAATTATAAAATTATATCACTTTGCTTCGTCCATCCGTCCGTGACATTATTTTAAATAGCCATAAATTGACCGATCGAAACCATATCTGGAGGGATGAGTAAAGAAGGTGATAAAAAATACAGTTGGTTTTACTAGGGCGCGTAAAAACTGCCAAGTAGGTTTTTGTGAAAGTATCTTTTCGAACAAATCAGCTTATTCAAATTTTATCCATTGATTTGTGATATTTCAGTCAGTTAAGAGACATACGTGATACACGCGTGGGCGATCATGTCTCGAAAGATTGGACAGAAAGTTTTCTCGCAGTAAGTTGCCATTAATTTCTGCGGTTGACTGATTTCAGCCTAGGTTAGAGAACGCAATCTGTTCCGTTATTTGACCCATAGCTGGAGGAAAGATACGGATTAAGACTTTTTGTAAGGGCATTTGTGTTTAAGTGAAATGAAATGAATTCAACAAGAGTTCGAACTGCGGTTCTCCGATTTCCCGTTCCAAGTCGATATCCACTGCATCACAACGGTTATCCAGCGATAACTGCAACAATTCTAACTACTATGCTGTTTCAACATGTGTTAGCGTATTGCAAAAAATCTAGTAATTAATAATATTGAAATATTAAGCTAATCTGAATATAAACACTGACACAATTTCACGCAAAAAATTTACAAAAATAATCAATATTAACCAGTTAAGTTTTTATTAAATGTAACAGAAGACGGGGATGTGTGTTGTGGTGCATTGGATATCGGCTCGGAACGAGAAATCGGGGAGCCGAGTTCGAGTTCCAGCTGAATTCATTGCATTCACTTACGCGCAAATACCCTTGGGAAAGGTATTAATCCGTCTATTCCTTCCAGTTATGGGTTAAATAACAGGACAGATTGGGTTCTATAGCCTTGGTCGGCAACCAGTCTATCGCAGAAAGCAATGTCAACCTACTGCGTGATAATCTTCTGCCCAGTCAGTCATGTCTCTTTCGAGACATGATCGCCCAAGCGTGTATCACGTATGGCACTCAACTGACTGACTGAACAGAAGACGGAAAGTGCGACACTGAGATCCGAAAGCGAATTGGCATGGCGAAAGAAGCATTCCAGAAGTTGAGTAAAGTATCAAGAAACAAGACAATTTAGAAACAAATAAGAGAGATTGCTATGTGTTGTCAGTTCTTCAATATGGTAGTGAATGCTGGACAATATCATCAAAAATGAAGGAAAAACCAGAGCCACCAGGAATGGGGAGATGTGGAAAGCTATGGTCGCCTACGTCCTGAAAGGACATGGCACATAGAAGAAGAAGAAGTGTCAGCCATACTGATGGAAGGTGTAAAAGGAGAAAGCGTGCTAAGAGCCACCAGGGATAGGGAGATGTGGAAAGCCATGATCGCCTACGTCCTGAAAGTACAGGACACAAAGAAGAAGACGAAGAAAAATTTAAAAGAGAGAGTAGATATTATCCCTAAAATAAATTAATGAAATATCCCGAGATTTAAAGAAGACAAAATCATAAATGAAACAAAAACTAAACAAACTATTCAATGTATTGTGCATCACAGAAATATTGAAACTGCATTTATAATTAATGAAAGTCCTTTTTTATATAAAATATTAATAGCATTTGTACACGCTAACAGGCAATGAACTCGCTAGAAGCTACGGATGCCTTTGCTACGCTTAATATACGACCAGGGCTTTTCAATATTCTACATTTTCTTACTAAATTAATTTCTAAACAAAGTGGAATATTAAGCCAGATCATTTAATATTAGGTAATAGATCAATCGCCGTCGGCAACGGCTCGTATCGGAGCCTCGGTTTCGTTATCCTTTGTTCTTATTTCACTTTCTGGTGGTGGTGACGAAGATGGCTGTGAAATATCGGTATATATATATATATATATATATATATATATATATATATATATATATAGTGTAATGGTTGTTACAATGTTAAATTCATAGTATCACTACACAAAACTTTTCGTGTTTCGAAGCCAGCCCATTATGTTGTTGGCTTCATCTTCAGGTGTTTTTTTAAAAATAAATTTTCAATGTTCAAAACTGTTGAATGATCATTTCAACTTGAAATCTCTAAGAGAGATTTCACGTCTCATCAGCAACTAAGACATTTTTCAAAATGAAATAAAACAGAAATAAAAAATGACAGTTAAGAAGTAAGAAATTTACGTCACAAAAAATTCAGTTAGCAATTAACTAAAAGTAAAATCTAAAAATAGACGTTAATTGCTAACCGAATTTTTTGTGACTTAAATTTCTTACTTCTTAACCGTCATTTTTTTATTTCTTTTTATTTCATTTTGTAGTTGCCGATGAGACGTGAAATCTCTCTTAGGGATTTCATATTGAAATGATCATTCAACTTTTTGAACTTTGAAAGTTTATTTTATTTTATATTCGCTCTGTAATTGTAATTACATTGAGCTCTCCACCTTTATCATTTTTTAATATTAAAATTTTAATATTAATTAGGATCAGGTTTTGGGATTTACCTTCCTACTTTTCTGTTTGGATTAAAGTTATTTTAATATATATATATATATATATATAGATATTTATTATTGTAAAGTTAAAATAAATTTGGTGCATGGCCGAACAAGGGAAGTTGAGGCTAGTCTACACTGAGTATCCTATACTTTACTATTCAGACTCACGAAAGAATTACTCAATTATATATATATATATATATATATCGAGTGAATACAGAATGAAGAATTCTTTCCAAGTCCAAAACATTTATTTAAAACAGTGCTCCATATATAATTTTCTATATAGAGCTGTGAATATTTATTATAAATTATATTTTAGAACATGTAAATAACTTCTTTAGATATAACCGTTACGAAGGCGCGTTCGTTTCTGCATCGGAGTACCGATGCTTCGTCAGGCGATGTGGTACTGGGAATCAAAAACCCTCCAGCCAATTCCCCTAACAAAACGAAATAAATGAAAATGAAAAGGATTCCCAGTACCACATCGCCTGACGAAGCATCGGTACTCCGATGCAGTAACGGACGCTCCTTCGTAGCGATTATATATAGAGAAGTTATGTACATGTTCTAAAATATAATATTTATATATATATATATATATATATATATATATATATATGAGGGAGAGAAAAAGAGAGAGAGAGAGAGAGAGAGAGTGAAAGTTAACGGAATATCATGTGCACAGGAAGTTAAACATTGTCAGTTTCTTTCCCCAGTGACTCTCGATCACCGGCGAAACATTTGAAGGTACAAATTATTCAAATGTTCAATTCTGTCGAATTCAAAACTAAACTCACACGGATGCACATTTTTCTGGGTCTGCGGATCTCTTGAAAAGAAAATGAAAATATTTTACCAATTCTTAGTACCAAGATGAAAATTTTACTACTAAAATAAACAAAAAGAAATATTAAGAGAGAATTTTACATATATACATAGCAAACTCGAATACTGTCTTTTCATAGACATATAAATGGAAAAATATGGATATTTAATCATAATACATTAATAAATAAATATTGATGGCTTTCTATATGCACAGCGAATGTCGTAAAGTGACAGGCATAAGATAGAAAAACTAAATCGAACGTTACGTTGGTAAAATTTGATAGAAAGTAGAATAGACGAGGTGGTCACGGAAGGAGTTCACCAAATACGCAATGTGTGAATTGTGCAATGCACCGGTTCCAAATGAAAACTCGGGCTGCAAACTATGGAAGACGCTAGGTGATGCACTCTAATTCTTCATAAGCAAAAATAAAAAATTGATATTTTATTTATGTAATTGTCTTATGCAATTGCCTTTTTTTAATAATCATTTCACTCCAAGCAAGGCATGATCTCCACTGGTGCGCAGGGAGCTACAGTTAGAAAAAAAAAAAGAAACAAAAAAAAAAAAAAGCACGGAACAAGTTATGTCGAAGAAAGGACAAGAGAAAGATGTGAATGAAGGAGACTGACGATGGGAACTGACTTTGCATTTAAACTTTTGGCGACTGCAGTTATCAGGGAAGCAAGTATATGCAAGGAAGTTTTCGAAATGTAAAGTGCGAGAAAAGAAGCTTGAAGAGTCGAACTGCCGTTTACAGTTGTCCTTTTTGACGTTAAAGGGTGGGACCTAAATGCCAATCTAGTAGCACGAGTAAATTCATGTAGTCACGGCACCATAGAAAGAAGCTCCTCTGAGCAGAAGTTATAGAAATGACAAAGGAGAACCACATCTCGCCGGTGAGGAAATGGCCGAAATCGAGTTAGCAAATCAGTTACGTGGCAGATACTCCTTTGTATTTCGTCGATAAACCCTTAGTGAACAGCAGGAGCACCCGACTGGATATGAAAAACTGTATTTAATGCATGGAGCAATGGTAGATTTATAAATTTGCAAGATGGAAAGTGATGAGAAAAAACATCCAAGACCGACATCGGTTGATGGAGCTGTTGTTTTGATGTAGTCGTTCCATTAGAGGTCAGTTGAGAGAGTAACACCCAAAAAAGGCGCAGTGTGTCGATTTCTGGGACACTAGTGTCAGCCATCTGATACTAACAGACCAGATAAAGGGAAAAAGAGACAGGAGAAAGCAACAGATAACATATTTGAAGGACCTAATCAGGTTGATGATGGAACGAGGATTGCATAGTGTAACAGGAGAAGGCATGCTAAGAGCCAACAGGGATAGGGAAACGTGGAAAGCCATGATCGCCTACGTCCTGAAAGAACAGGGCACATAGAAGATGATATATGCCAACTGTTTATAAATTATCATGTGGATATAAAGTGGAGGATCAAACCTATATTATAATTATTATGTAAACTGATCCCTCATTTTGTGGCCATGCTAGTTTCTATACATATATATTATAGATTTATAGGCTTCAGCTAGTGGATGGCAGAGCGGGGTTTGGGTGGTGTAACAGGAGAAGGTGTGCTAAGAGCCACCAGGGATAGGGAGATGTGGAAAGCTGCAACAGTTTTTCTCTTATACCTGTTCTTCATTGAGTACCATATCATTCTGAAGTCGTTATATATATATATATATCAGCTCAAAAAACTTAAAGAACAAATATAGCTGCCATAACAGAGGAAAAAACACGAAAAGATAGAGTGCATTATGAAAACTGGAAGTATTCAGACTTTGGACAATATGCATTGAAAACCGAGAACCATGTAAATTGTCCAAAATATAAAATTAAAAAATACCTTACTAAATAACTTTATTTGTTCTCTCTCTCTCTCTCTCTCTCTCTCTCTCTCTCTCTCTCTCACACACACACACACACACACACACAAACAAACACTCATATATATATATATATATATATATATATATATATATATATATATATATTAGGTAGGGAAGATCAAGCGGTTATGCTATCATGATTTTGACCTTTTCACTTTCGTCAATCTGCCAGATAGCCTGATGAAACCATGATACCGTAACCGGCTGATTTTACTTACCTAAATATCTAAATGCTCTACATCTTGAACCTTCATCTTCCTTCAAACATGTAGTGAACACTTTCTTATACAACTATTTACTGGTTTATTTTAATTTAAATCTGACCTAGAATAATATATATATAGTCATCCACAGACAGACATATCTGTTTTGCTGTATCCCAGGTCATCAGTACGGTTAGACATTTGATTGCTTTTAGCCAGAGTTGAGATCAGTCAGCGATTCTACCTAGGAACTATGGGTGCTCGGTAGAGGAAGGCGGATTTTTAGCGTGTTATACACCATGTAAACACACACCAGTAGCCTTGAGTCTTCAAATTCATTACTGACTGAACGATATATATCAAAAACAAATCTATGAAGAAGCATTATAAAGGGAAATATGTTTGATTAAAGGCAATTTTCCCTACATTTTCTTTTTCTTATTCTATTCATATATAAGATAAGCAAATACTTGAGAAACAACAAAATATGGATCTATTGTATGGTAGCCAACATTATAATGTTTCGGTTGTTATAACCATCATCATGGCTTATATATACTATTGTGAAGTTTTTTGTTGTTACGGCCTGTGAATAGATTTAGAAATAGATTTCTAAATCTATTCACAGGCCGTAAAAAAAGAACATAAAAAAACTTCACAATAGTATATATAAGCCCTGATGATGGTTATAACAACCGAAACATTATCATGTTGGCTACCATACAATAGATCCATATTTTGTTGTTTCTCAAGTATTTGTTTATTTCAGATTTTATTTATTTTCTATTTCCCATAAAATATCCTATCTATTCATATATATATATATATATATATATATATATATATATATATATATGATAACTGTCTATTTGGGCAACAATTCGTCTTTTATACAAGTTTCATTAAAGACGACTGGCAAGGGGACTGCAATTAAGCTTTTTATTTAAGTTTCTTGTGTTTGCACAAGTGTGTTCTTTTATGGACAGAAAGTGTGTGAAAACCTGAAACTTCTGCCTATTTGGCCGCTTTCTGCGATTCTTTTAAACATTATGCAGACCGATGTTTTTAACTGATTGTTTCTTTAACTTGCATGTTTCTAAAATTATTGGAATGTTTTACCTTCCAAGCACGTTCATATATTATGATCCTAATAATTTAGAATTTAAGTCTTCCACTGAAAAGCGAATATCCACAGATGTATATGTGTTTAGGTGTTAGAAATGACCTCATAATCTATTGGACGTAGTATCATTTAAATATCATTTCTGATTTTGCATTCAATGAAATTGGAATAAATAAATTGAACTTAAAAAGCAAATCTGGTCATTTTATCTCTACTTGTGTGTAAATTACTTTCACAATGGGTAAGCAATCAGTCCCTTCCTGATTAATGTTAGCTTAAGACAAATAAAAACCAAAAAAATATCAAGCAGTAATTGAGATTCATGAAATTGATTTTTGTTACTATAGTTAAAGAAAATAATTTCTTTATTGGTTCAATTTTAGCGCCATGTAGACAATTTCCGCACAGATGAAGACGTGACCAAGAGAAATAGAAATGTGGTTCAACAGAAGGATGCTGAGAATAACATCAACCGAACATGTGAAAAACGACTAAGTTTTAGAGAAAGGGTAACAAAAAGAACTTTTATAGTTAACATCAGTAAGGGTCGGTTGAAATTTCTAGGGAATATGAGGAAAGACGGTCTTGCAAATTCAATACTCACAGAATAAAATGAAATCAAAACGAACAGAAAATTATCGCCAAACGTCCAAAACCAGATTGAGTAAATTAATAGCAAAACAAGGTTTAGGAGAGATAACAAAAAATAATTAAGAGCTGCAAAAGAAAGGAAATCGTGAAGAGCCATGATTGCTAACGTTCTGAAGAGGCATAGCACATAGAAGTTGACGACGAGTATAGTTAGATACACCTATACAAATTTATTTTTTGATGGGTTTATCAATGTATTGCATATAATTTCTTGTTGGTATATACATCGTTGGACATTTATAGCCGATGTGGTATTTCAGTTTTTATTTCTACTTTGCTGGATCCTGTGACTTTAATCCCTTAGTTGTATTTGAAACATTTTCTATGATCAGGTACCCCTGCCGTTCTCCTCAGTGTTCTTGACAAGCTCCAAAGGAGAGTCTGTAATGTGATAGGTACTGATCTGGCGACTCGACTGCAGCCACTTCCCCATCGTCGAGATGTGGCCTCCCTCTGTCTCTTCTATAAATACTTTCATGGCTTCTGCTCGGATGAGCTTAAGTCACTGATGCCTCCTCAACAGGTGTTTACCCGTGCAACCAGACTGGCAACTGGGTCCCACCCATTCACAGTCAGGTTAGCCAAATGCAGACGACAATTCTACTCCTGCAGCTTCCTCTCTCGCACTTCCCGCCTGTGGAACTCACTCCCGTATTCTTGCTTTCCTGACGGCTACAACCTCCAGTAATTTAAATGCAAAGTCAATACTCATCTACTAACCACTGGCCTCTCCCCTCCCCTGTATAACCTTCCCTTTCTCTCCACCTATGTATCTGTCACCGCACCTGCGTTTTCAGCTTTCTATTGTTCCTTTCTAACTAGTTTGTACTCCTCACTCTTTTCTAATTAATCTTCTTACTTTTATGTAACCCCCTGCACATCAGTGGCGTTTCCGCCTTGCTCGGGGTGAAATGATTAAAAAAAAAAACCCAAGGAGGGCGACAATTGGCATATCGAATGAAACATTGCATTAAACCATTAATAATGGATAGACATTCTTTCAAAATATTTCGGATTATAATTACATTTTTTTTACATATTTCGGATTATAGTAACTTGTGTTCCTAAGCGGTCCCTCATCTAATAACTGACCACCTCGGTATTATTTAATTTCGAACCGGAACAGGTGTTTATTGTTGCGTCAGCCAACCGCATGCAATATTAACAGAGATACTAAAGCAAATGTAGGAAATAATGACAATACTTCATCTTATAACATTGGAAGAAATTTCTTTTCTAAATCATTCAACCGTAAGTAAGGCGATAATACCATTAAGACGCAAAGGCTTACTGGTAGTGGAACTGAATGAGAAAATTTCAATGAGGCGTCATGAGGAGAAGCAGGGGACAATAAAATAGATAAATCAGAAAGACAGAACTGTCGACAGATACAGTATTTAGATTTTTGAAAATTATAGTTGGCAGGGAAGGAAAAATTGTGAAAAGGTCAGAATAGCCGAGAAGGGCAAAAAAAAGAAATTATTCTAATAGAATTTGAGATTACAGATGAACTATTTCACCAGTAAAACGATAAGAACAAAATTGCCAATCTAATTGCAAGCTTAGAATCGTGCGGCCGTGAAACCAAAGAGATGAACTCATTAGAGCAACTATTATAAAGATATTTATAGAAAAGACGGATGGAAGCCACATCACTCCGGTGAGAAAGTGAATGAAGTTGAGATATCAGGTTAGAATCAATAACAATATATACTCTTCTTTGGATTTTGTTTACGATCTCGACATATACGAGTTTGATTTTTGAGTTTTGTTTAACGGCATATTAACCTCTCTGGGTTAATTAATGTCACAAAGGTGGGATTTTAAGGTACTTTTTAATGTTTGGTTATAGTGAGAAGGTTGATTTAGTCAGATTTTGATGAATTTAAAAAAAAAACTATTTTAGAAAACTGAAAATGTCTTCTAGTTTTGTCTTCAGAAATGTTTTGCTGAGAATAATTTTTTCCTTCCAAAATGTGTTATAGTAATAATTTTTTTTTCAAAAATGCAGTGTTGATAATATTTTTTCTTTCAAAAATGTATATTTTTTTTATAAAAGTCTATTTTAATGTATATATTTCTTTAAAAGTGTAGTTTTATGCTTTCATATTGTTTTGACCCCAGTTTTTGGGCTAACTATTTACCCATAGCCGGAACCCTAACAGGTACTACCATTCCGGGTCAGGTTAGACCTGACAACAACAGCAATTAAGAGGTGGTTCCCTGCTCCTCACACCTTCTCAATTAGAGGTCTTGATGCCGGATGCAGTTTACCGTCATGTTCAGGACCCGAGATATATGTCCTAAGAACCAGATCAGATATGCCAGCACTATTCAATGTACGATTTATAAATGTGTAAGATGGATTCTGACAAGAGAAATTCTCTGGCAAGACACAATGAACTAATATTTTTAGCAGCGGACTCAGCAATTGATTCAATATAATCGCTCCAGTAGAAAAAGTGAGACCAATGCGTTGTTTTCATGGAGATTACATTAGTCATTCTGACAAAAAAAAAAAAAAAAAGACATGGTTCTTGATCATAATTAAAATCTAGCATTGTCTTTTTGAGGAAAATACAGATCAAAGATAGTTCTTGCCACAGTTAAAAACTGATTGGAGGTTGGTGATTTTATTTTAATGTATTATTAATCAATATATTATTCTTTATACAATGTATAAGAAAGAAAGAGTTGGCATTACCTGTATAAATAAAGAGTGTTTACTACTCACAGATTATATTGAATCATGCAGGGACAGAAGGTAACAGTGAGAATGGTATCAAAAGAACCTCTGTAAAGAATAAAAGACGAACTAGAAAAGATTGGCACTGTGACGCCGTGTAATATTTAGCCACTTTGTCTCCATAGAATAGCTACAACTGAGTAGTGAGTTCGGTTCACACTGGGTTCCACATACTTTCATCCTTGTGTCTCATCTAAACTACGCTTAAAAATCACTAGGGACTAGAAGAGATTTTAAGGAAACAAATATTATTTAGAGTTACATATAACAGTTTTGACGTGACATAATCTCACCCAGCTGAAGAAGGGACATGGCACAATGAATAATAAAAAGAAACAGAAGAAGATGAAAGAAGAAACATTAGAAATAAGACAAAAAAAAAAACAATTAAAAATCATGATGAAAATTTTTAATTTTTTTTTTTAATCGTTTCACCCCAAGCAAGGCATTCCACTGCCACTATTGCGCTTGGGGCTACATAGGGGAAGGTAAATAGAAAGACTGGTTAGATATAGGAAAAGTCAGAAGGGGGTGATAGGTAGTTGGGAGGATGGGAAGAGTATTTGAAAGAATGGAAGTGAGTTATTGTGTTAGGAGGTGTCTATTGCCCTTACATTTAAACCCCTGGAGATTGTAGCCGTCGGGGAAGCAGTCATGTGGAAGGGAATTCCAGAGTCGGGAAGTACGAGAAAAGAAACTGTTGAGTAGAATTTGCGGTTGCATTTTATCGGTTTCACTGTAAAAGTGGGGATCTATTTGCTAATCTAGTATCTCGTGCAAATTCGAACCTAGGGGCACCAGTGATCTAAGTTCATCGGAGCAGAAGCCATGGAAGTATTTATAGAAGAGACACAGGGAAGCCACGTCGCGCCGGTGAGAATCTGCAGGCGGTCTGCCAAGTCAGTATCGATTACATTACAGACCCTTCGCTGTACCTTGTCGAGAAGCCCAATGAGAATAGCCGGGCACCTGACCAGATATGGCAACAGTATTCAATGCACGGGCGGATGGTAGATTTATAAATGTGCAGGATAAATTCAGACGAAAAAAAAACTCCGGGTCATGCACAGAGAACCGACTTTCATAGCAGCGGATTTAGCAATGGATTCGATATAGTCATTCCACTTGAGATACGCTGAAAGTTTGAGACCAAGGAGGCACAGTGTTTTACTCTCTGGGAGGCAAGCCTGGTCCATGCTAATGGGAGGTAGGTGCGGTATTCAGACAATTTAAGACTATGTTGTGGTGCAGTGGAACGAGAAAATGGGGAGCCGAGTTCAAAATCCAGTTGAATTCATTGCATTCACTTACGCGCAAATAACCTTGGAAAAGGTAATAATCCGTCTCTTTCCTCCAGTTATGGGTTAAATAACAGGACAGATTGGTTTCTATAGCAACCAGTCTACAGCAAAAAGTAATGGCAACGTACTGCGGGATTATCTTCTGCTCAGTCAATCGTGTCTCTTTCGAGACATGATCGCCCAGCCGCGTATTACGCATGGCATTTAACTTACTGACAGAAAGAGGGTTTAGAGAATTTGACACATCGAAAGCAGGAAGAAAACAGCGAATAACTTACTTAGCGAGTAGGGCTTTAGAGGAATATTAATAATTAAACATTAGACTTACTTCGGCTAGAACGTCGTGGAGAGATATGATCGCTCACGACCTGAAGTGAAACGACACACCCAAGAAAAAGATAGAGTAATATTTACTCTCAATTATCCTCATGCCAAACTTTGAAGATAAATCATTATGAATATAATACTGGTAATAACAGAATTAAATCAACAATTAGGTTGTTTATTTCATGGAATTATTTAGATCAGCAATGTGTCGTTTTCCGTGTGTAAAGCTGTCAATTGTAAATATGACAGAAAGGAAAAAAAATAACAAGGTTTGCAAGTCGTGATTGACGTGAGTTTAGTACAAACTCTGAGAAATCAATCGATGTGGCGTCGAAAGGTTTAATTCCAGACGCATACATGTCAATTACAAACGTTTAAGCGTGTCAATAAAATCGCGCACAAGACATAAAGGCTAAACCAAATAACTAAATTTACACTGATAAAACATTTAGGAAAATTATATAAAGGCAAACTTCTTGAAATATGTAATTGTTAATTTTATCCGCAAATATGCGTATATGCTTGCACTCTTGGCACCCAAAAATCGCGTTATCAGTTTTGGATGTTTATCACACTTTATAGCTAGTTTCCAAATATCAGTCAGTTAATTGCCATACGTGATCCATGCTTGGCCGATCATGTCTCGAATGAATCATGACTGACTGGGCAGAATATTATCCCGCAGTAGGTTGCCATTGCTGTCTGCGGTAGACTGTTTGACCACCCAATCGGTCCTATTATTTAGCCCATAACTGTAGGGAAGAGACAGATTAATACCTTTTCCAATGGTATTTGTACGTAAATGAATGCAAGGAATTCAACTGGAATTCGAACTCGGCTCCTCGATTTCTCGTTCCAAGTCAATATCCACTGCACCACAACGCACAACCACATTCCTATTTTTTAAATCTGTTATTTGTTTTTAATTTCACTGATTGCATGGATGCTATTTAATGCGTTTAAGGAAAAAAAACGAGAAATATGATCTTGAGAAACAACAAGAGTTATTTCATTAACCGAGTGTTTTCTGTGCATTTCATGTGAAGTTTAATTTCTTGTTCGGTAACAAGTATTTTTCTTTGGTTATTTTTATATTTTTGCATCTTAGTTAATCATCGCAAAACCAGACACCAGGAATGGGGGTCCGTATTGTTCTATGAGAAAAACAAATTCAATATCGTTGGAACAGATATGACTAGAGTTTTACCAACTTCACTATACTTGTTGAAGGAGCTCCCCTTTTGTATATGATAATGGACTCGACTGAGTATACATATACCCCTATCATAGAGAGGACAGCAGTTGGCAGTTGAGGGTTGAAAGTAATCGTAGAGATACGTTAGAGTTATCGGAGAGTACCGGAACTGATACGTAAATTACCGAGAGATACCGAAGTTACCCAGAGACTACCACATCAGAAGTCAGAATAGCTCTGAGCTCCACTCAGCTAGAATAATATACACGGATATACTATTTCTAACGACTTCACTTCAAGACTTGGATTGACTAACCTGTGTTTAAGTTTGTATATTACTTTCAATATAACCTACTTTTCTATCTCCATATCTGTTTTTATTGTTCATTATTTTGTGCGGTTCCTCACCCGGAATCCGCAACACTTTTCTTCTAGAGCAATTGGTGGAGGACATGAGGAGCGATTTCTGTAATAGGAAAGACGGTCTTGCTGAGGGGTGAATGAATGCACAAAGGTACGTTAATCTTCCTCGCCAATCGACCTTGAGAGACGAAAGAAATCGGACACGCGGGGAAAAGTGGATTTTGTAGCAGGACAATGTACACAATGTGAGTGTAACCAGGAACCTTTTCAAAAAGAAAATATTTTGCACTGGCCGGCTAATTCTCTTGATTGAAACGTCATAGAAAACGCTTTGAGATATATTTCTAGAAAAATTTACTCAAATTGACAGTATGACACCATAGATGAGCTAAGAGCGGTAATTTTCAGAAACTGGAAAGACATGCTGTTCGAGTTCATTATAGCATTCACTGGAAACATGAATAAAGGTGTCTGTGCTGTTTTATTTGGCAAAATCATTGTCACACATTATTAATCCATTTCTTCTTCATCCAGCTATGGGTTCAATAATATAACAGATTAGGTTTTAATACCTTGGTTAGTAACCAGTGTATCGCAGAAAGTAATGGCAAACTACTGCGGGAAAATCTTCTGCTTACCCAGTCATCTATCGAAAGTGACATGATTGCCCAAACGCGTATCCCGTATGAAAATTAAATCACTAATCTGGAAAAAATGAGTAGCAAGACAGATTGTGTTCTGTAGCCTTGGTTGTCAACAATCCTATCACAGAAAGTAATGGCAACCTACTGCGTGAAAATCTTCTACATAGCGGATGTAGACATGATCAACCAAGCGTGTATCACGTACGACACTGTTATTGAATACATGAGAAAATCACTCGAGAAGAGAACGTCGCTCCTACCTGAAGTGAGATAGTAAATTAGTTTTGAAAGTGTATGCAACCTTCAGTTCTTAGGCAGTTCTACAAAGAGGGTAGCTCATTCATATACGATGACATATGACTTCATGCTATCAGAGTCATCCGCAGCTTCGTCTATCCAATTTTACTAACAAGGCGTGTAGTATGGTTTTCAGGCGCTTTCCAAAGGTGAAGCGCGATGGGATAGCATATCCAGGCATATATTATCAAGAAGTAATCTCCCTAAAAAAACAGACCATGGTGAAAATTGAACAAGGCTCTAATGGCCAGAAAGCAAACGTTCTAAACATTCAGCAATGACAACTTAGTTATGTTTTGGATGTATTGGATGATAGAAGTCAGTCTTTCTATTATTGTGATTTAACTCTTAGGTTACCGAAGAGAAAACATAGTGGATGAATAATAGTTGGAAAGGATACACAGAGGACAGCTAAAAAGAGAAATATATTGAAGTCATTAAAGACCATAATAATTAGAAAAGCTTACCCGACACAGATCAAATAAGAGAAAAGCGAATAAAAAGATTGTTATACTCAAACAAACGACTTGTTTTCGACCATTTGTGGTACAGTGGATATCGGCTCGGAACGAGAAACCGGGGAGCCGAGTTCGAATTCCAGTTGAATCCATTCGTATTCACTTACGCGCAAATACCCGTGGGAACCAATCTACTGCAGAAAGCAATGCCAACCTACTGCGGGATAATATACTGCCCAGTCAGTCATGTCTCTTTCGAGACATGATCGCCCAAGCGTGTATCACGTATGGCATTTAACTGACTGACTAGTAGAAACTAGATGATGACCGAAAAATAGAAAATATATAAAATACTCAGAGAATGTGAGACGAAAACCGTTCATCCCTGAATCTTATCGTAAAGAAGGAAAAAACTAATGGTTTGTAAACGTAACTGTCATTGGCGATTACAGTTTTAAAAAGAAAAGAGAAAAAGTAAAGTGTAAGATATTGCCTAGGTGCAATCAAACTGTGCATCATTAACATTAAATGCACCTCTTATAACCAGCAAAACAAGAAACAGTTCGCAAAACAAAAGAATCAAAATTAACTATCTAAACTTATTTATAAATCGAACTTTGGCTGTGTGTATGTGTATGTCTCTATGTGTGTGTGTGTGTATGTGTGTGTGTGTGTGTGTGTCTGTGTATGTGTGTGTGTGTGTGTGTGTGTCCTTTACCTATAGATTCCGAAACGGCTGAACCGATATTCTTGAAAATTTACACAGTTGTACTATAAGCGTCTGCGAGTGTTCTTAGCTAGGTTTTGTGTCGACGTACCCCCGATGAATATCGAAAATCGACAATCGAAAAAATCGGGTTATAGAAGGAGTGGTTCGATTTTAATCAAATTTGATACACTCATAGAAAAAGACATAAGAAACGATATTCAAAAGGTTCAAGGTTGCAGTTCTTACAATAGTGCAGAAAATCGATAATATATATATATATATATATATATAAAAGGCAAGAGGTTTGTGTGTGTGTGTGTGTGTGTGTGTGTGTGTGTCTGTTTATCTGCCTGTATGTCTGTTTTTTTCAGCCCTTTTATTTTAGTTTTTGCTTCGGGTTTTGCTCTAGGTAGGTATAATTGTAGTTCTTAGTCTCAGCCATGATACCATTTACTCAAAGGACTTATTTAGCCTTCAAAATTCAGTTTACGACGAAAAATCTTATTTGATATCGATACCAGGAAATCAAAATTTGACTTACATCCATTTCTTTTTCTTTCAGTTACGGTTTCAATTTAACTGGAAACAACTATTGCTTTTTAGTCTAAGAGTCTGAGCTCCAGGACCATGGATTAGTTTTAAAGCTTTCATTACACCCGAGCAACGCCGGGCTATACTGCTAGTCATCCCAGAAAAAAAAGTCAGACTGGGCAGATTACTGTAGTAATAGACTCTAGGATGATGCCGAGTAACGTGCCTAAGATTTGAGGACTTGTTACAACAAAACGCGTCTGTTGTTAAGTTTTAAATGTATGATACTTAAATTAAAAAGGGAATATTATGGATTTTATGCTGAGTGATTTGGTCAAAAGATCTCGAGAAGGAACCACAGACGTTGATGTTCTCATTTGTAGAAGAGTAGAAGAAGAAGAAACAGAAAAAAACGAAAAAGAAGAAGATTCAGAAAATGAAGAAACACGAAGAAGAGAACATGTAACAGCAGCACAAGAAAAAGAAAACAAGAGGAAGTAGCAGAAAAATAAAGAGAAGAAGAAAAAGAAGAACTAGAAGAAAAGGAAAACAAAGAAGAAAAGAATGAAGAAGGTGTGTTACAGCAGAAACAGAAGAAGTAAAAGAAGAAAATGAAGAAGCAAAAGATAAAGAAAAGAAAATAGAAAATAAAATGTAAAAAGAGCAAAACAAAAAAGAAGAAAACATTCAAGAGAAAGAGGTGTAACACCAACAGCAGAAGAAGTAACCGCCCCCCCCAAAAAAAAGAAAAACAGAAATGTAGAGGAAGATTCAAAGAATGAAGAATGAAGAGAAGTATGTGAAAAAAACCACTGAAAGAGAAAAAAAAGAAGGAAAATAAAAAGGAAAACAAAAAGAATAATAATAGAAAAGACGAAGCAAAGAATGAAGAAGAGGTGTAATAGAAGAAGAAAAAAAGAAAAAAGGAAATGAAGAGAAAGAAGTGCAGCAGAAACAGAAGGAAAAAAAGGAAAGAAAAAGAGAATCTGTTTCTTTCCGTTCACTAATCCGTAATCTGACGATATATGATGCAATATTTTTTTCTTATAAAATATGAATAAGCAGTAGTCATTTGTTTTCTATGTGAAAGTATTAACCTTTAACAAGGCGATATTTAACCTTCACTGTCATTAAGTATATATTGGGAAACAGAGTGTGGCGTATATGCCCCAATCGTCTTATCTGACATCAAATATGGTCGATAATCTTTTCATATAATTCCTAGGAAATTTTGTTTATTTTCGTGCTGCTGTTTTCAAAATATATGTTTTGAGAGTGTCGAATTACCTTCGGGGTCCATTCTGGTTTCATATAGACAACAAAGTCATGTGAAAGCTATTATGCTTTGTATCGAGTAAAAAGACGGATTGTATCGAGTAAAAAGACGGATGGCATCGCAGACATCACTGGGAAAATTCTCTCTGAGACTTGCGTTCCTGTCAGAGAGGATAAGCCCAGAGGAATTTTATTCGGGAAAGTTTTCTATTACTGCTACATAAACAGTTCATCATTCACAGGTGTCCATCTGCCAAACGCAGCACTTCATCCGCCATTATTGATCTCTCAGTGTGAATAGATTTCAAGGGAACATTACACAACGATCCTGTTAGCCAGAATTCCACAGGGTGACGTTATCGATTTTAGTAAGCTCAGATCATTTGCACACAAGACCAAGGCGTGCAGTAAGAACTCATTATTAGCGGCTCGACTACAGCCACTTCCCCACCGACGAGATGTGGCCTCCCTTTGTTCTATAAATACTTTCATGGCTTCTGCTCCAACAAACTTAAGTCACTGGTGCCTCCGCAACAGGTGTTTACTCGTGCTACCAGATTGGCAACTGGTTCTCACCCATTCACAGTTAGATTAACCAAATGCAGATGTCAATTCTACTCCTGCAGCTTCTTCGCTCGCACTTCCCTCCTGTGGAACTAGCTTCCATATTCTTGCTTTCCTGACGGCTACAACCTCCAGGAATTTAAATGCAATGTCAATACTCATCTATTAACCACTTGACTCTAGTTCTTTCGCTACCCTGTATATCCTTTCCTTTCTCTCCACCTTTGCAACTGTCATCACACCTGCATTCCTATCCTTCTCTTGCACCTTTCTAACTGGTTCGTATTTCTCTTTACTCTCTTCTACTTAATCTTTTTACTCTTATGTAGGCCCCTGCACATCAGTGGCATTACCGCCTTGCTCGGGTTGATACGATTAAAAACAATGGAACAATACACGAGACGAACGTTATAATATTAACTTTGTATCGTTCTTGCCAGAATCTATCTTGCTCATTTATAAATTTGCCATTCGTCCTCGCCTTGAATGTTGCTGCTACATCTGTGTTACGGTTTCGTTGCAACTGTAGCTGATAAGTACAGATAAGCTACAGTTGCACTAGGAACATGACACAAACTATTAAAAAGCACAACAGGAACAATGTTAAAAAAAGTCATTGTACAATCAGCAGATAACGTAGAAAAATATTCATAGTAATATCTGAAGAACCTGGGAAACAAAGACACTGCCCACACAAAACATCCTTTACAAATAGTTAATATGCAAAAAGCGCAACACTTTCTAAATATATCTGGGAGATTAAAAAAACAAATTACACCAGAAATATTGAAAATAAGGAAAACAGCATCAGTCTACAAAAATAAGTCCCAGAAATTATAACTCTGGAGATAATAGCTATAATTACCTTCTCAGAAACTACTAAATAAACGATCAGAACTGATCTCAAAATTCAGACACAAAGATGAATTTGTCTTACGTTAATTAATAATAGAAAACTAAAATCGAACAGAATAAACAGAAATAAACAAAACTAGATAAATAAAAATAATAAGTAAACAAAAATAAGTAAAATAGATTTATGTAAACTAATAAGAAAATAAATGAAGTACATAATAAATACATTAACAGACTACGAGCACACACATAAACGTGACAATAACAAACAAGAAAAAATGTTAACAAACACCTTAAATAAGCCAAAAACTGCAATCTAATTATTTCTACGATTTCCTATAACAATTCGAAATGTTACCGTTACTATTTCACCAAAATAATCGTTCAAATAATACGCTAGACTACATGCAATGCTATAATGACTATAAATATATATATTCGAGCAAAACACCAAAGCATATGAGCTGAAGATTGTGTTTAAGCATGAAACAAACTCTTACCTCCGGGTGTTGACTTTAATGTCCACTTCTACATTTACATTGGCTTTATCACTTATCTTAAGAACTTTAACACACACACACACACACACACACACACACACACACACACACACACACATATATATATATATATATATATATATATACCACTTGGGAATACCAGGTGCTGTTAGCGTTCACGGATGTGCGTTGTGGTGCGGTGAATGTCGGCTTGGAGGGGGAAATCGGCGAGCCGAGTTCCAATTCCAGTCGAGCACACTGCATTCACTTGCGCAGTAGTACCCTTGGGAAAGGCATTAAGCCGTCCGTTCCCTCCAATTATGGGTTAAATAATTGAGGTCTGCTGTTCATGCGATCTGTGGCGGATTTCTGCACCAATGGTTTGTTATCAGCAGTTCCAAAAAGTGTGGATGCTGCTACACAATGCCTTCACCACTATAAACAAATCTCTGTGTGGATGTCTTACTAAGGTTAGGCCCTCATACATCGAAATCGATGGGAGAGTCCATTATATATATATATATATATATATATATATATATATATACACACGGGCGTGTGTGTGTGTGTGTAGGTAACAATTTCAAATTAACATACGAAGAACGAACAAAAATAATGTCTATTATACCCATATACACCCCCCACACACACTCTCTCACACACTTACGAATCCTGGTCAGTACTTAGATGGGTTACAGCTTGCAAATACCAGTTGCTGCAGGGGTTTAGTGACGGATGTGCGTTGTGGTGCACTGGATATCGGCTCGGAAAGAGAAATCGGTTCGAATTCCAGTTGAATACCATGCATTCACTTAAGCACTGGTACTCTTGGGAAAGGCATTAATCCGTCGCTTCCCTCCAGTTATGGGTTAAATAACAGTGTAGGACTTGGGGACCCTGCCCTCGAAAACAAATCCCAATGAATCTTGGTACTCGAAAAGAAAAAGTATTACTAGACACAAAACTTATATAAAACCAAGAATAATTTGTTGAAAGAAAAAGGTATTACCAGCAATAAATAAATAAAAAATTTAGTTGGCAATAAATGACCCGCCGAAGTTGATATGCCATAAAACAAAACAACCAACCAACACTTACGAATATACACCGTCATCTGAATCTCATCGATAAAATAGAACTATTATGCACTTTAAATGCATAAATCATCAGATACGATTTTTCAGAAAAGTTTTGAATTCGTTATTTTCTTGAAAATTCGAATACACGTGAAACATGATTAACCAGTGAAGATCAAACAACAGAAAAAAAGAATAGATAGATTTCTACTCTCTTTTTCTCCATATGTCGTTTTCGGATAGAACTTTAACAAAAGTGAAATATTTTAGATTGTTAAACGTTTCATAATTATTCTTTATCCAATCATTTCGTGGGATTCCAATCGTTATCTATCTATCTATCTATCTATCTATCTATCTATCTATCTATCTATCTATCTATCTATCTATCTCTGTTCATATCTATCTATCTATCTATCTATCTATCTATCTATCTATCTATCTATCTATCTATCTATCTATCTATCTATCTATCTATCTATCTATCTATCTATCTATCTATCTCTGTTCATATCTATCTATCTATCTATCTATCTATCTATCTATCTATCTATCTATCTCTGTTCATATCTATCTATCTATCTATCTATCTATCTATCTATCTATCTGTTCATATCTATCTATCTATCTATCTATCTATCTATCTATCTATCTATCTATCTGTTCATATCTATCTATCTATCTATCTATCTATCTATCTATCTATCTATCTATCTATCTATCTATCTAGTCCGTTCATTATCTATCTATCTATCTATCTATCTATCTATCTATCTATCTATCTATCTATCTATCTACATCTATCTATCTACAGATTATTATTGCCATAATTGTTAACAGCCTGATGAGACATTGCTTTTTCAATGTCGAAATAAAATGTACAATTTTGTAGTTTGCACATGTTTTTAATAATTAATATATTTCTTTCCTTGACATTTTAATAGATACAAACAATGAGCACCTGAATAAAAATGCTTTGTATATGTACACCATACTCATATCTATATTTATTAATTCAAGTCATTATATATACAAATGTTTGATTAAATAATTAAACATATGTCTATTTATTTTAATTTGAACCCTCTCGTTGTCACGAATACGTTTAATGGTATAGTGATTAAAAATAATAAAAAAAAGTACTCTATTTATTTTATTAGTGTTATTTTCCCGAGTATTTGTACTGCTAAGCCACGATCATCTTCATGGGGTTCAATTACAAAGACATTTGTCTGTTACGAAATTCTTGTGGTTTAAACGTTACGGGTTTTGAAAATAAGCGTAAGAATCTGACACCCTTTATTGCAATTACTGGGGTATATCATTCTTATTCCTTGCTTAAAGCCTCTTCTAGTAGTCATGGGTTATCTCCTTCTAACCTTGTAAGTCACTTGTTCACCACTGGTACTGAAGCAATTCACATTTCATTGGGTCAAGTTACAAAAACTAACCACTATCTATATCCACTTTTGTAGGGGACTTATAAACCTAATGTCCAGTAAATTCAGTTGTTCTTGTCCTTAAGAACACATGGCCGAGTGGATATATACATTAGTTAATTCTTGTGATTTGACCCAAAGTGTTGTGAGTTCCATACCAGGCTGCAGCAGTGGTAAACAAATAACTTACAGGGTTAGAGGGAGATAACTCATGAATACCAAAAGTGGCTTTGCACAAAGCATGAGAATGATATACCCCAGTGATCGTAATAAAGGGTTTGGTTCAAAATTCGCAGCACCTAAAGAAGGCCGAAGCGTACAACGGACGAAACGTCGTAGAAATGGCAACATAGATGAGGACAATAATCCGAATAATGTAAATACAGTAAATACAAACTCATCTCAGAAATATAGACAAATACATGTGTGTTTATTATTTTACTCTTAAATAAAAATCATGAAAATACTTATAGGGCCGTTCTTGGTGTTTTAATCACCATACTAGGAAACTTATTCGTGACTACGAGTGGATTGAAATAAACATTGAGATAATATGTCTAAATTATTTAATAAAACATCCTTACATATAAAAAAAAGTATATTATATATTATAAAAATTTGTCTCTTGAACTGAGCAGATTCATGCAGACTTCGAAGTTTAGTGGAGACACCGTTATGATGTTCCCGCTCGTCAGGGCTTTTCAAAACAAACTGCTTGCCAAATTTGATTTTATCAGTATAACAACTGAAAAACCAAATTTGGCGTTAAACATTATCACAATAAAACAATATATATATATATATTAAAAATAACTTTAATCCAAATTTAAAAAAATAACTTCAATCCAAATTTCTGTTTTTAATTTTTATTTTAGTTTATGTATATGTAGATTTATCTTTAATTAGATTAACTTAATTAAATTTATTTAAATCATATATCTACTTTTTTCCCCTGAATATGTTTTTTCTAAAAAATATTTTTCTAATACTTTAGCCCATGTATAAACGCGAGTTTTGTTTGACACGTATCGAGCGTCTCTAAAATATGAAACTTTTCTTTTCTTTTCTTTTTCTTTATCCTTCTTACACCTCCCCTCTATTCCCTTCTGTTTTGTTTAACCCAATTCTCAATTTAACACCACTTCCTATTCCATCTTTGAACCCCTTCCCCTTGTAAAGCTAAACGAAGCCAAATTATCCAATTTTTTCGCTTACAACTTTATCTAAAAGTAAAATCTAAAAATAGACGTTAATTGCTAACCGAAATTTTTTTGTAACGTAAATTTTTAAATTCTTAACCGTCATTTTTTATTTCTTTTTTATTTCATTTTGAAAAATGTGTTAGTTGCTGATGAGATGTGAAATCTCTCAGGGATTTCATGTTGAAATGATCATTCAACAGTTTTGAACATTGAATATTTATTTTATATATACATATACATACATATATATATATATATATATATAGTATCTCTAATATATCTCTTTGTATATATATATAAATAATATAATAATAATATAATTGTATATATATATATACAAATATATATATATATATATATATATATACAAGTGTGTATGTGTGCGTGTGTGTGTGCGTGTGTATAAACACCAACATTACTATTCATGATAATAATTTACTGAATTTTGAGCCTATTGAAGTTTAGCCCGAAATATTCCTGCGGTTATCCCGACTCTTTATCTTACTGTCTCTGTATTTTATTCTTATCACCTCAAGCAGAAAACACAGGAAATACGTAAAATCGTGTCTGATTAATTTAATTCGCTTCTTGACTATCTTTCCGTCTTCAGCAGGAATCAAACGAGACTTGGGGCAAAACGAGAATGTGAGAACGAGAACAAGAACGTGACTTGTAAGGCCGCGGGCTACTATAGTGCCGCAAATGGCGAGCGAGTACGCGCGTGACATCAGTCTAAAAACCAGGAATTTGAGAAGCGCGTTTGTTTCTTGCTTGCGAAGTAAAATTGCTTCGAATGTGGCGTTCCCTTCTTCATTAACATACCTAAATTTGATTCTTCTTTTTGCTTCTCTTCTCACTATTATTCTTATTATTACTAATCATTTTTATAATCCCTCTACACAGACACACACACACATACACACACACAAAGTAAATAAATAAATAAAAAAAGATCACACACATTTTACGTAGATAAAGCTCTTCATAAGATGTGAATTCCACTCTTGAGTACATTCTTTCGTATTTCTTTAAGGCATGGTTACTAGGAATTTCTACAATAGTCATGAATAATCAATCCGGAAATTTCACCGCTAACTGGAATTATCAATGTCCTTAGATGCTATATCTTTCAGATTTACACTTCAAGATCCTTGTACTTGGAAATGTTTTTCGAAGATCTCAAAGATCATGCCATGTCAACAAGAAAGCACATTCTGTTCTTGTAGTCTTTGATCACGATGTCTGGGTGACTAGTTTAAGTGTTTTTTATTTGTGTGTTGTAAAGTTCCATAAAATTGTTCCAAGTCCTATCTGTGTGTGTGTGTGTGTGTGTGTGTGTGTGTGTGTGTGTTGTCAAGACTGCATGATTATCTTCTACCTTTTTCATTTTTAAGGCTATCGTCACCAGTATAAAATTTCTGGAGCCACCTTCATACTGTCTAATCACTTGTGGACCCATCTTTCCGATGCTCTGTTGATACTGGCTGAAGTTTAGGAGGCAGTGTGTCCAAATTTGAACTCATGCAAGAACAGTAAACAAAGTTCTTGTTTTGTCATGTTCACAATTAAGGGCTTCTATTCTTCAAGAATATTTCTGTCTAAAAATAAGTAACAATTATTAAGGAGCACTCATTTATTGTTATGTATATCAAAATTGAACTAATATATACTGTGAATATTATGATAAAATTGCGTTTCAAAATACAACACTTCGAGCGGTCATTATTGTTTGTAACAATCTAATATATATTGCAATTAAATTCCAAATAAATATTGTTTATAAGTGCCACATCATTTCTGATCGCCGACGATTATATCTCTATCCAGCAAAGTTATTTTTAATATCTGCAAATTATACAATGGGGACGCATAAAATAAATTTGGTACGCTGAAATCAATTTCCGCTCGGTTTGTTTTTATCAACTACGCGCTGATGTTCTCGAAAAAAATGGAGACATGATATTCATCTATCTCCAGCTATGTGTTAAATATCATGCAAGACTGGAATCTCTTTCCCTGAGATAGCAACCACTCTTGGAGAATGACAATTCTAAATAACAAAACAAAAATAGGAAAGAAAAATATTTTAAAGAGTGGTGTCTGGCTATCTTGCGCTAGGCAAGCCACTGTTGCTATGTTTAGGATCCTAATTGGTTACAAGATTCGTAATGATGTGACAAAATTGTTTATTGCCAAAGATTTACCTTGGGATAAAAGTGGCTTCCTGCTGCGTTCTCGTCGGTTTTGAATTCAGCATTGTCCTTGACGAGTAGTTTCCGATAAGAAAGAGTCCAATCTACCATGATATTTAATTTTAAGCTATGGAAAAGATTTTAATCGTGGCAGAATTTTGGCTTTTTTCCCTGAATTCAATTGACGAAAACGAATATTGAGAGAAATAAGAGAAACCATGTCTTAAAATAAATTCAGAGAACATAGTAATTACTGAGAAAATCTACAATGGGGTGCTGCAAAGTTAGCGTCCCGATCCACTCTCCTCGATCCGGACAAATGAGTAACTACCACAGTCATGGGGAAGATTTTCTTCTTAAGCAGATCGAGAACCTTTCAGTGCCCCTTTCGGTTGTAATTTGAAACAAGCTTTTATCTATAGACGAAGATAGATTTCTATATAATATATATATATATATGTGGGCGTATGTATATATATATATATATATATATATATATGTGTGTGTGTGTGTGTGTGTGTGTGTGTGTGTGTGTGTGTGTGTGTTGCTTTCTTGTCTCTTTTCATTCCTATTTGGAAACCTGCCTAGTGACTCTTGACGTTTCTTTTACATCAAACTAATCCGTCCATTTGCTCTCTGAGGTTCGATAAGTGATCAGAGTCGTGGTGGCTTGTGTATTCAGTTGTTTAGCCGCTTCATATCACATTGCTGTACTTTATGACCCCCATATCGAACCGGGGACCAGATTAAGCAACTCGTTTTGCTCTGCTTCTTCCCCACTACTCTTCCTGGATGAGATCCAAACTGGGACTGATTGCCTCGGTTGGCATGAGCTTTCATTCTTCTTATTAGACGAAAGACAAGTGTCCTCTCGATGTCAAGTCTAATAATTCGGAAAAAGGCTCAAACGCTGGCTCTCTAAGCCAAAGATGTCAGCAGAGAGGGAGGTGAGTTTCAAAAAAAAAGAAAAGGAAAATATTGAAACGCATGAAGAAAAGTCATAGAAAGAAAGAGAGCGAAAGATAAAGAAGAAGTAGGAAAAAAAGAAAGGGACAAAGAAGACTGTAAACTGTAAAAAGGAAAGAGAAAGAAACTGAAAGAGAATAAGGAAAAAAGAAAGACAAAATGATGCGAACAGATTCGAGATAAGAAAATCCACGAAAGAATGAAAATAAAGAAGAAAGTTTACAAAAAGAAACGAATTATAAAATTCGGGAATAAGAAAGAAAAGAACGTAAAGGACTATAGAAAGAAAACTAAAAAAAAAGAGATGATAAAATATCGAGAAGAAAGTAAAGAAAATCTGAACGATGAAAAAAAAGAAGAGAGAAATAAAAAGGTAAACGTGAAAAGAAAATGAAGAAAGAAAGAAATAAAATAAGTGACGAGAGAAAGTGAACGAAACGGAGAAGCTGAAAAAGAGAATGAAATAAAAAAGTGGGAATAAAGAAAAAATACATTAAAAATAAAATAAAGAATAACAAGTGACCAAAGAAGAAAAAAATAAGAAAAGGAAGATGAAAGAAAGAAGAAGGTGCAAATAGGAAGAGATTAAAGAAAGCCTTCCGAGACACACGAAAAAAAAGAAGCACGTAGAAAGAAAGAAAAAAAGAAAGAAAGAAAGAAAGAAAGAAAAAGTAAAGAAAGACAAAAATGGCAATGAAGAAAAATAACAGGACAAGAAGAAAGAAAAACAATTATACAAAAGATAAGAAGAACAGTAACATTAAAAGAATCAAGGAATAAGATTAATAAAAAAAAAACAAGTAACAGAGAAGAAATGTCTAAGAAAAGGGAAATAAATGAAGGTAATGAAAAATAGAAAAGGAAAAATTAATGCAAGCGATTTCAAAAGCGAAAAGTTGAAATAGACGAAAAGAAAATTCCTGAGTATCGAAAAATAAATTCTTAGATGTAAATGCACAGGGATTAAAAGATAAATACATGGATACTGAATAGACACACACACACACACACACACACACACACACACACACACACATATATATATATATATAGATAGATAGATAGATAGATAGATAGATAGATGTGAACAGAATGAGATAGATAGATAGATAGATAGATAGATAGATAGATAGATATGAACAGAAAGAGATAGATAGATAGATAGATAGATATGAACAGAAAGAGATAGATAGATAGATAGATAGATAGATAGATAGATAGATAGAAATTGTTTGATTGGAACTTATCGCCAGTGGGATACAGAGGAAGCGGTTAGCGACTATTGAACTTGCATGGCGGGTCCTAGCCGTGAAACTCAGATTTTAATATTTGGGTTATGAAAAGGGGCAGGATAGCTTAGATTTATACATGTCAATTTTTAATTTTGTCTGGAAAAGATACATAGTTGGACCTTAGGTTTTTTAATTGGGTAGACAATAGTTATTAACAGGAGGCTTGATTTTAGGATTTTTTTATTGAACAATATTGTTTTTATTAATATCTATGAAGTAAGTGACTAAAAAAAAATTGGTGTGGTGTTATTATGCTTTTAAAAACCGTTGTTATAAAAAATTACAATATTAACCTCTGCTTTGTATTGAGCACTCTTTATAAAAGTAAATGCTTCAACAATGCTTTTTTTTAAAATACGCGTTTCTTCATTTTTGTATTATATATATATTGATTGTTTAATTACTTACTTTCTGACAGTAAGGTTATACCAGGTTATTAAAAAGTGTTCAACACAATTATATTGTAAAACTTTTGAATATTTTCCATTTGTAAACGAGTTATTACGCAACCTAGGTTTCTATCATGAGTGATGTCTTCAAGTGATTATTGCAATTGGCCTGAAGACACCACTCATGGTATAAATCTAGGTAGCGTAATAACTCGTTTACAAATGGAATATATATATATATATATATATATATATATATATATATATATATATATATATTAAAAAAGGATTAATTCAAAGATGTTGAATGGCCATTTCGATATGAAGATCCCCACGGGGGACGACACATCACCTCAGCAACAGAACAAACCTTTCATATTTTATTACATGGAGCTCTCTTCCTGTATCATTTTTTTTAATATTAAAATAAATTTTTAATATTAATTATGATCGGGTTTTTTGGAATTTACCTTCCTGCTTTTTTCCCTTGGATTGAAGTATCTGAATTAAAATATATATATATATATATATATATATATATATATTCCATTTGTAAACGAGTATATATATATATATATATATATATATATATATATATATTTATATATATATATTCCATTTGAAAACGAGTATATATATATATATATATATATATATATATACTCCTTTAAAAACAATGTATTTATTAACAGTCTCGAGAGAACAGACTGCAGTAGATAAAGGGATAGATAGAGAAAAATGAATGAGTGAGAGAGGGGGATACTGATCGAGAGATTTACTGACGAGTGAAAGAGAGAAAATGAAAGTCTGTGCGTGTGTGTGAAAGACAGAGAGAGAGAGAGAGAGAGAGAGAGAGAGAGAGAGATTGGTTATAGAGAAATGAAAGAATGAAAGAATGAAAAAGTAACGAGAATTTTTGTTATATTCTTTTAACATCTTATCAAAAATAGCTTCTTCTCAAGCTATAAACTCTCAGTATCCTGTATCGTCGTTTCATTGCATCCTTCCAATGCTTCTGTAGGGTGTGGTCTATTCACATTGGCCAAACGTAAACTTCTGCAATTATCTTAAGCCAAAACAGTACATTGAAACCCGCCAAAATTTATCTATATTATTACAGAAAATATCGCTAAAAATTTTGTTATATGATTAGGAAATGATATTAGTTAAAGTACTAATACAATACTGCTGTCATATATTTGGGTTTAAGATGCCCCTGGGAAGTGTTATAGCAGAAGACGGAAAGTTCAGCACAGAGATCCGAAGGCGAATTGGCATGGCGAAGGAAGTATTCCAGAAGTTGAGTAAAGTATTAAGAAAGAAGAGAGTACTGGATTGCTATTTGATGTCAGTTCTTCAATATGGCAGTGAATGCTGGACAATACCATCAAAGATGAAGGAAAAACTTGAAGCAACCGAAATGTGGTTCTATAGAAGGATACTGCGAATATCATGGATCGGGCATGTGAGCAATGATGAGCTTTTGGAAAGGATGGAAAGGGAAGGAAATTAATACTGAGCATCAGGAAGAGACAGCTAAAGTTCTTGGGACATGCAGTGAGGAAGAAGAGCTTGGAGAACCTGATTCTAACAGGCCAGATAGAGGGAAAAAGAGACACGGGAAAAACATATTTGAAGGACCTAATCAGGTGGATGATGGAACGAGTGTTGCACGGTGTAACAAAAGAAGGCGTACTAAGAGCCACCAGGGTTAGGGAGACGTGTAAAGCCTAGATCGCCTACGTCCTGAAATGACAGGGCACATAGAAGAAGAAGAAGAAGAAGAAGAAGAAGAAGAAGAAGAAGAAGAAGAAGAAGAAGAAATTTTAGTAGAGTCAAAAACATCTTCAGCATTCTCGTGTGTGATGAATTATTTTTCATCCTCCAATTTTTTGCGCAACTTTCCATGTTTCCTCCGGCCCTGACCTTTGCAACCGGGACCTACGCTGCCACTTGCACAATGGTGAATTATCCTCATTTCCTTCGTATTTCATTATTATCTTCTATTCGGATAGCTTCTCTCTAGGAACTGCTGTGTTGTAGAACAGAAAGTTGTCAGGATGATTTTTCATCACTAAAATCTTGATCTCTTTTATTGCACTCATGTTTTTTCTTAAGCTCATATAACACTACATAGTAACCCTCTACATTGAAGGGCTCTTGGACATTGTATAAAGGGCATATTAGTATAAAAATATACATATATGTTCCTGAATGCATTTGACTTGTTTTGCTTGTTCATATATTTCCTTCTCTCTATTAAAAACATATTTTAAAGTGCATCATCGTAATAGATTCCGCAGAATGCCTTGTGCTATATATAGCCAAAGACTTTGGTTATTGTTGGGAATTATATATTAAGTATGAATTTACGGAATCGTATTGATAGAACCACGGTTTTGAATTTAGAATGATCTTTCTCTTGAACTTGTTAACCAAGGCTAGAAAATCCGGTCTGCCTTACTAAGTGGGAGAAGTGATGGATTAATGCCAAGGTTATTTGTGCTAATGAAAATGCAATTAGCGGAATTTGAACTCTGCACGACCATCCCATTTACAACACCAATAACCATTACGTTACACACATATTCAAGAAGACGAATAAAACTGTCAAATGGAAAAAAATGCTAAAAAAGGTGTGCGGTTAGTTTGACCGCTGTCAGCAAATACAGAGGAAATTGGCGTGTCGGAAACAAATTTCGGTCTATGAATTAGGTTCAATTTTGCATTCATAAACTTGAAAAGGGCCCAAATACAGAATATAGCAATATTTCTCGTTTTCTTTTTCATTATTTTAATTCTATCGCTTTTATAGTCTTTTTCTGTTACTTTACTATCTCCTCATCTATAGGTTAAATAGTATTGCAGATTAGATACTCTAACATTAGATGGTAGCTAGTCTAAGAAAAAGAACCTGTGGCCCTCGTTGTCAAAAGATAATTTCAATTCACAGATAATAAAGAAAAAGCTGTGAAGAGACATGTGGAAAATGGATAGAATTTAGAAATTAAAAAAATATCCTTAATCACAGCGATTACGTCTTTTTAGAGGAATTACTGATTGGGTAGAAGATTATCCCGCAGGAGTTTGCCATTACTTTCTGCGGTAGACTGGTTACTAACCAAAGATATAGAACCCAATCTGTCCTGTTATTTAACCCATAACTGGAGGGAAGAGACGGATTAATACCTTTCTTAATGGATTTTTTACTTAAGTGAATGCAATGGATTCAAATGGAATTCGAACTCAGCTGCCCGATTTTTCGTTCCGAGCCGATATCCACTGCACCAAAACGCACATCCATTTGTAGATTATAACCTGTGAAAATGTCCTATGTCAGTTAGCCATACAACGTCGAATCAAAGCGAGGCAAATGAATGAAGAAAGCGAGATGACAATATGACGGTGGAAGTTTTAGGGAATACAAAATAATTCCGATCCAGATCTATTGATCACTTTCTACTTTCAATCAGTCAGTAAAGTGCCATACGTGATACACGCATTAGGCGATCAGGTCTCGAAATGAACTCAATCTGTCCTAATATTTATCCCATAATTGGAGGAAAGAGACAGATTAATACCTTTCCTAAGGGTATATGTGCGTAAGTGAATGCAACGAATTCAACTGCAATTAGAACTCGGTTCCCCGATTTCTCGTTCCAAGTCGATTTCCATTGCACCAGAAGGCACATCCTCTTTCTACTTGACTTTCTACTTTCTTCTTCTTCTTTCTTCTTTTATGTACCTTATCCCTTCAGGACGTAGGCGATCATGGCCCTTCACGCCTCCCTATCCCTTATGGCTCTTGACACGCTTTTTTTTCTCTCAGCCCCCGTTCTGTCATCCACCTGCTCAGGCCTTTTAAATATGTTATCCGCTGCTTTCCTCTGTCTCTTTTCCCCTCTATCTGGCCTGTTAGTATCAGGTTCTCCAAGCCCTTCTTCCTCATTGCATGTACCAGGAACTTTAGTTGTCTCTTCCTGATGCTCAATATTAATTTCCTTTTCGTTTCTATCATTTTCAAAACCTCGTCATTGCTCACATGCTACGTCCACGATATCCGCAGCATCCTTCTGTAGAACCACATTTTAGCTGCTTCAAGTTTTTCCTTCAACTTTGTTGATACTGTCCAACATTGGCTGCCATATTGAAGAACTGACATCACATAGCAATACAGTACTCTCTTCTTTGTTTCTAGTGAAAGTTTCCGTGTCTTAATACTTTACTCAGCTTCTGGAACGCGTCTTTCGCCATGCCAATTCGCCTTTGGATCTCTGTGTCGCACTTACCATCTTCAGTTAGAACACTTCCCAGCAAAAGAAACGGGTATTTTACACAGCAAAACCACCAAATGACAACATCGTCTAAGCTAGCGAAACGCTTACTCGCTGAGGCACTGTGAACTAATAATCTGGTCAGATGCCAGCAATTTTAATAGAAAATTCCTTTTCAATTTCACCAAACACTGTTTTCCAACAGCTTCTTTGTAGGCAGAGATGATAAAAGTTATCGTCAACTAAGCCACGACTTTTTTCTTTCTCGATTCTTGAATTAAATTCATTTTTATTCCCAGCAAGTATCTTTTTGCAGGGGCTCAAAACCATATTATTTTCGCGTATTTATTTCCTTGCTTCAAATGAAATAGCGATTTAAATTGTTTAGTAATAACTATGTTCACGAAGTCGATATTCAAAATAATGAGCACAGAAAACAGCATGTAAAAGCACTGAACTCCTCTGAGATAAAAAAAGGTGAAGAATTTCTTTTTTCAAATCTGAATTTTTCTTTTGGATTATAAACAGCATTTTTTTTAAATCACATCACCCCAAGCAAAGCGGTAAGGCCACTGGTGTGCAGGGGGGCTACGTAAGAGTGAATATATTGGAAAAGAGAAAGCCGAAAACCACGTCCTAAACAGGGAACAAGGAATGAGCTTCTATACCTGTTCAATAGACGTGCTTGGAGTGTGAACCGGGCGATAGTTCAGTCTATCTACTCCAAAGACGCACTGACATGGCCAAGGACGCATTTCAAAAACTAACCAGAGTACTGAGAGACAGAAAAATCTCATTGGCGTTTAAAAAAAAAAAAAGAGTGCTGAATTCCTATGTGATATTGGATGATCTCATCAAGAATGCGTTAGAAGCTTGAGGGAGCAGAAATGTGGTTATACAGAAGGATGCTGAGGATATCATGGACTGTGCATGTGAGCAACGATAAAATGTTACAGAAGATGCAAAAGAGAAAAAAAATCATATTTAATACCAGAACGAGACAGATGAAGTTCCTGGGACACGTAATGAGGAATGAGGGCCTGGAGAATTTAATACTCAAAAGGCGGATAGATGGTAAGAGAGACAAGAGAAAAACAGCGGGTGGCATACTTGTTGAGCTTAAACAAATGAATAGCAGGGTTTGGGCGAAATAACAGGACATCATATAATAAGAGCAACAAGGTACAGGAAGAGGTGGACGGCTATGATCGCCTACTTTCTGAAGAGAAACAGCACATAAATGAAGAAGAATTCTTGCATTTATTGTATAATTAACATATGTTAGGGAATCACAACCTCGTTTTAGCTGCCCGTTTCTCGTTAAAAAACGGTGTTGAATTTATATGGCAAAAGTCGAAATTATCTTTTTCTGACAAAATGCTCCTGAATATTTACGCACATGTTTACTCACATGAAGTTCAAAGATTTCACTAATATTATGCACAGATATTTGTCTATATGTCTGTGATGAGGTAGTATTTATAGTATTTACATTATTCGGACTATTGTCCTCATCTTTGTTGCCATTTGTACGATGTTTAATAATAGAATGATCTATTTGTCGATATTTCTGAGATGAGGTAGTATTTATACTAATTAATTATTCGGACTATTGTCTTCATCTTTACAATATTTAAGTAAAGATTCTTCTATTTGTCTATATTGCTGAAATGAGGCAGTATTTACAGTATTTACATTATTCGGACTACTGTCCTCATCTTGGTTGTCATTTGTACGACGTTTAATAATAGATCATTCTATTTGTCTATATTGCTGAAATGAGGCAGTATTTACAGTATTTACATTATTCGGACTACTGTCCTCATCTTGGTTGTCATTTGTACGACGTTTAATAATAGATCATTCTATTTTTCTATATTTCTGAGATTAGGTCGTATTTACAGTATTTACATTATTCGGACTATTGTCCTCATCTTGGTTGCCATTTGTACGACGTTTAATAATAGATCATTCTATTGTCTATATTTCTGAGATGAGGAAGTATGTACAGTATTTACATTATTCGGACTATTGTGGTCATATTTGTTGACATTTGTACGACGTTTAATAATAGATCATTCTATTTGTCTATATTTCTGAGATGAGGTAGTATTTACTGTATTTACATTATTCAGACTATTGTCCTCATCTTTGTTGCCATTTGTACGATGTTTCAACCGTTGTATGTTCTACATGGCCCAGTGGATATAGACGTTGGTTGGTTCTTGATTTGATTCTTAGAGTTGTGCGTTCAATATCAGGCTACAGCAGAGGTGAACAAGTAAATTGCAGGGTTAAAGGCAGATAACTCATGACTTTCCAATCGAGGCTTTACGCAAGGAATGAGGTTTATATACCCCAGCGATTGTAATAAATGGTTTGATTCGATATTCCTAGCACCTGAAGAAGGCCTGAGCGTACAACAGCTGAAACGTCGTACAAAGGGCAACATAGATGAGAACAGTAGTCGGAATAATGTAAATACTGATTATGCAAAAAATGGTTACTATTTTATGCAATCATTCGTTTGCAAAGTCTAACTTTGATAAACATTGAAAAATTTCGAGACAAGTTCATCGATACTTTCAACGAGATGCTATTATTCTTAAGATATTTTTTAGCGAAATAGAAAGACAAAGAAAAGAGTACTAGATTGCTATATGATGTCAGTTCTTCAATATGGTATGGAATGCTGGACAATATCAAAAACGAAAACTTGAAGCAGATGAAATGTGGTTATTCAGGAGCATACTGGTTATGAAGTGGGGGGTCAGTTCCATATTACAATCAATATATAAACTGACCCCTCACTTTGTGGTCACAACAGTTTTTATACATTTGCATTCCTGAGATCCAAAAGCACACGGATGCATTCCAGGAGCTGAGAAGAGTATTAAGAAACAGGACATTTTCGCTAGAAACAAAGAAGAGAGTACTGGATTGCTATGTGATGTCAGTTATTCAATATGGCAGTGAATGCTGGACAGTGTTTAACATAGATGAAGGAAAAACTTGAAGCAACTGAAATGTGGTTCTACAGAAGGATGCTTCGAATATCATAGATCGAGCATGAGAGCAATGATGTTTTGGAAAGGATGGAAACGAAAAGGAAATTAATACTGAGCATCAGGAAGAGACAGCTAAAGTTCCTGGGACATGCAATGAGGAAAGAGGTCTTGGAGAACCTGATACTAACAGGCTAGATAGAGGGAAAAAGAATGAGGGTAAAGCAATGGATAACATATATGAAGGGCCTGAGCAGGTAGATGACAGAACAGGAGTTGCGTGATTTAACAGGAAAAAGCGTGCTAAGAGCCACAAGGGATAGGGAGACGTGAAAAGCCATGATTGCCTACACCCTAAATGAACATGGCACATAGAAGAAGAAGACGGTAAGAAATTGAGATAAAACAATGATAAATAAGCTTGTTGGAACGAAGAGATTGTAATTTATAAAATCATTTAAGCGCATGTAATACAATAAAGCCAATAACTTGCACAAGGTTAATTAGTGTTACAATTCAAACATACGCACTGTAGCATTGGCGCTAGAGGGTGTCGTCAGTGATGTCTTTGCGTGGATCACTAGGGGTTTCGGGTTTTTCAACATCATACCCCCTCACCGCGCCGACCCGACCAGAGATGATCAGTCTCTGGTCCACCCTCAATAAGCGTTTTCAGACACTGGAAAAATTTATAACGTTTGGGCCCAGTACGAAGTCTTCAAAAATACTTCCAATTGGCGACAGACAGAGCCACTTTACATTAAGAGGCGAACCGTTTTTACAGTTACATTAAGAGGCCAGTTTATATTAAGAGGCGAAATCAGAAATGTAGAATTTCGGGGGATTTTAGCTCACAATTTGTTTTGAACTTCAGCTACTCGGTCTTTTGATCCATAACCAATTGAGAAAAATAGATATATCAAGCAAAGAAAACAATGAAAGAAAATAAATTTAGAAGACAAATGATAATGGTTGCAATTTTGAAGATCAAAGTTGACTGAAATGCAAGAGACTTGAAGAAGGTTCCACAAGCAAGAAGAAACTCTTGGCATAGAACTTACAACTCGTCATTTCAAATGTAAAATGACGAGTCCTTTGCAAAGTCAAATGTAAAAGTCGATTGCATAGTAGAGTAGTAACAAATCTTCGTCACTAAAAATGTGACACTGAAAACATTAAAAACATTATGATAAAAAATGTAAGGATACAGTAGTGTGCAAAAGTATTAGGACAAGAACTATTTTATCTTTTATGAGGCATTTTGACAGAAAATAAACAATTTTATTAAAGTAAATTTATTCGATTTACTCAACAAATGATTTAACAAGAAAAATACTTGTTACAAAATAAATTTAATATTTAGTATAATAGCCTTTCACTTTGAAATAATAAAATAATTGCGACAATTTACCAATCGCGTCTAGTACATATATATATATATATATATATATATATATATATATATATATATATAGTGCTATGCAAAAGTATTAGGACAAGAACTATTTTATCTTTTATGCGGCATATTGACAGAAAATAAACAACTTAATTAAAGTAATTTGATTTGATTTGCTCAACAAATGCTTTAACAAGAAAAATACTTGTCACAAAATAACATTAATATTTAGTATAATAGCCTTTTGCTTTGATCACAGCCTTCATTCTGTCAGGAATTGATATCACAAGCTTCTCCAATGTCTCTAATAGTATCTCATGGCAAGCAGCTTGTATTTGTTCCCAAAGTGTGTCTTGCAAAGTAACATTAGATTTATTAATTTTTTATCCAAAATATCACATATATATTCAATAGAGTAGTTTCAAAATAACTTGTTTTATAGAAAATAAGAAAAATGAAATATAACTTCTTTGTAAGACATTTCTTTTACACCTAGTTTCAAATAATCAATATTTATTAGCAATTTACTTGGCTTTTCAACCTGTAATTGAATTTCAGTGAGGTTTTACAGGAAAATCACCCCTGTCCTAATAACTCTCCACCCTACCGGTAGTATGCAAAAGTGTTAGGGCAGTGGTTATGTTAAACTTTATTTTGATGCCTCATAAAGACAAAATATTTATTGTCCTAATACTGTAATTACAGAAATAATTATTCGCGCTTTGCAACAGTTTGATTAACGGCTCACTAATCAGGATAATCTGTCTGCGGCTATATAATTTTAAATACACCGGTTCTTGTCCGATCACTGAAGTTAAGCAACATCGAGCCTGGTTAGTATTTACATGGGTGACCGTATGGGAATACCAGGTGCTGTAAACGTAAGGATCAAGGATGGTCCACCGATTCTCCAGGTTTCGAGGTTGGGCGCAGGGCTAACTACCCTGCCCCATAAAAAAAACAGCTTGTTACTAAAACAGTAACAAAAAGTTGGTGCCCTACACACCATTGAGTGTAACGGGTATGACGATGAATCACGATTATCTGAGAATTTTAAAATGGCGATGATAATTTTGCCGATGACTCTTTACATATTTTTATTAACGATGATAACAATAGACAAATAGCAACAGTAAAATGAAAAGCCACTTCTGTTCTACATAGGGCAGAATTATATTGTCAGTCGAAACAGGTGCACCAAACATTTATTGACGAGATGACAGTCTTAATTTTTAAGTGACATTAGATTTATCAATTGTTTTATCCAAAATACCCCTTAGATGTTCAATAAAGTAGTTTCAAAATAACTTGTATAATAGAAAATAGGAAAAATTAAATATAACTTATTTTGAAGACATTTCTTTTACACTTAGTTTTAAATAATTAATATTTATTAGCAATTTACTTAGCATTTCACCCTGTAATTGAATTTTAGTGAATTTTAGATAGTGTGCAAAAGTGTTAGTAAAAGGGTTATTTTAATCTTTATTTTGATAAAAAAGATAACTATTTTATCTTTTCATAAAAAATGAAATAGTTCTTATCCAATACTTTTGCACAGTACTGTACATTACAGAAATGATTATTCGTGCTTGGCAACAGTTTGATTAACGGCTGGCTGATCAGAATAATCTGATAATTTTAAAATCGGGATTATAATTTTGCCGATGACTGTTTACAGATTTTTTATTAACGATGATAACAATAGACGAGTAGCAACAGTAAAATGGAACGCCACTTGTCTTCTACAGAGAGCAGAATTACAGAATTGTCAGTCGAAACAGGTGCATCAAACTTTTATTGCCGAGAAGACAGTCTTAATTTTTAACTCATTGATCTCTTCTTCGATTTGAGAAGACTCTCTCCACTTAATCTTGCTTAATTCCATTTGCTAACCGTTCACTTGAGAGATCTGCTGACCGGAAAGTGGCCTTTGTCTTAGAGAAAATGGCCGGGGGCCAATTTCTCAACACTGTCAGTAGTTAGCCTTCCATCTAAGAGCAATCAAGCTTCTTCGTTATAAATTATTCGACTGCCAAACAGGATAAACCACTGCTTAAAGATATTAATGCCTATTAACAGCAAGACAATGGTCTTATGCTTTCCAATTTCTATGGCAGCAGATCAGATTAGTAGACACACACACACACACACACACTCATATATATATAGCTTTCATTAAAGATCTCTCTTCCACTCTCTCTCTCTCTCTCTCTATACACACACACACAAACACACACACACACAAACACACACACACACACACACACACACACACACACATATATATATATATATATATATATATATAAATGTATATATAAAATTTAATTATATGGTCCCTTGCTGCCAGGCGAACTTATAATATATATATATATATATATATATATATATATATATATATATATATATATATATATAAGGGAGAGTATAGCTCTGTATAAGAAAGACAAGTGAAAGAAAGGCAGCGAAGGTAAATGGAAGTATGCGAAATGATTATATATATATATATATATATATATACCGAAAGAGAGAGAGAGAGAGAGAGAGAGAGAGCAAGAGAGAGAGCGAGAAAGAAAGAGATCTTTCATGAAAGATATAACAACAGGAGAAAAAAACGGAGATTTAGAAGGAGAAACAAAATGAAAGAGATGGTAGAAAATGGGAAAAAGCGAACGATTTGTCATCAGACGAAAAGAATCCAGAGGGAGAGATATATAGAGAGCGAGCGAGAGAGATTGCAAACACACACACACACACACACACACACACACACACACACACACACACACACATATATATATATATATATATATTTAGATGCAGAGATATCAGGATAAGCGAAGAATAAGAAGATATATGTAAGGAATGAAATTTGCAAAAGACCGCTACATTGAAAGAAAGAGAAAGAGATTGTGAGAGCGGGAGAGAGAGAGAGAGAGAGGTGGGGAACTAAGAGGGAGACACAGAATCAGATATGGAGAAAGGGAGAAAGCCGATGGAAAATAGAAAGGAATAAAAGAAAAAGGAAAACAAAGGAATGTATCATTAACATTTTAAATCTAATAATGTAGCTGTTTTTCTCTCTCACGTGTTCAATCAATTCCGTTAATTTGCTGATCTTACATCTAAGGTCCTTTAAGAACACACGCATCAAGCCACGCTTTAGCCCGACGAAATACGTCATATAAAAACAATTGTGGATTATTAGACGTTGTCGTTCTTTGCGTAAAATTACTGATCCCCAGTTTATCATCGATAAAAACAATTAGGAAAAATAGTTTTTAATATCTAAATATCAATTCAAACAGTCTCGTGTCCCAAACTAGGTAAAATCCATATTCACAAAAATGTGTTTGTAAAACAGGCTTGATCTTTTTGAATATTGGTACAGTCTTACTCTCATTATTACATCAAATTAGTTTGGTACTAGAGTGGTAAGATATAGATTCCGTCATAACAAGCCTTAGTAAATTATGAGTAGCTGCAATTATTAACGTATCGATTTTTAAAGAAAAATTAAAACGAAAAGACACTCGGTCTTTATCAAGTGCTCGGAATTTAAAACCGGATGACTGTGGTATATCATCCATATTCTTATTATGATATAACCCAGTGATTGTAATAAAGGGTTAGGTTCGAAATTCCTAGAACCTGAAGAAAGCCGGTGAGTACAACTGGCAAAACGTCGTACAAAAATACTACCTCATCTCAGAAAGATAGACAAATAGAATGATCTATAATTAAAAGTCGTACAAATGTCAACAAAGATGAGGGCAATAGTCCGAATAATGTAAATACTGTAAATACTACCACATCTCAGAAATATGAATAAATATAATGATCTATTATTAAACGTCGTAGAAATGGCAACAAGGTGACCACAATAGTCCGAATAATGTAAATACTGTAAATACTACCTCATCTCAGAAATATAGACAAATAGAATGATCTATTATTAAACGTTGTAGAAATGGCAACAAGGTGACCACAATAGTCCGAATAATGTAAATACTGTAAATACTACCTCATCTCAGAAATATAGACAAATAGAATGATCTATTATTAAACGTCGTAGAAATGGCAACAAGGTGACCACAATAGTCCGAATAATGTAAATACTGTAAATACTACCTCATCTCAGAAATATAGACAAATAGAATGATCTATTATTAAACGTCGTAGAAATGGCAACAAGGTGACCACAATAGTCCGAATAATGTATATACTGTAAATACTACCTCATCTCAGAAATATAGACAAATAGAATGATCTATTATTAAACGTCGTAGAAATGGCAACAAGGTGACCACAATAGTCCGAATAATGTAAATACTGTAAATACTACCTCATCTCAGAAATATAGACAAATAGAACGATCTATTATTAAACGTCGTAGAAATGGCAACAAGGTGACCACAATAGTCCGAATAATGTAAATACTGTAAATACTACCTCATCTCAGAAATATAGACAAATAGAATGATCTATTATTAAACGTCGTAGAAATGGCAACAAGGTGACCACAATAGTCCGTATAATGTAAATACTGTAAATACTACCTCATCTCAGAAATATAGACAAATAGAATGATCTATTATTAAACGTCGTAGAAATGGCAACAAGGTGACCACAATAGTCCGAATAATGTAAATACTGTAAATACTACCTAATCTCAGAAATATAGACAAATAGAATGATCTATTATTAAACGTCGTACAAATTGCAACAAGGTGACCACAATAGTCCGAATAATGTAAATACTGTACATACTACCTCATCTCAGAAATATAGACAAATAGAATGATCTATTATTAAACGTCGTAGAAATGGCAACAAGGTGACCACAATAGTCCGAATAATGTAAATACTGTAAATACCTCATCTCAGAAATATAGACAAATAGAATGATCTATTATTAAACGTCGTAGAAATGGCAACAAGGTGACCACAATAGTCCGAATAATGTAAATACTGTAAATACTACCTAATCTCAGAAATATAGACAAATAGAATGATCTATTATTAAACGTCGTAGAAATGGCAACAAGGTGACCACAATAGTCCGAATAATGTAAATACTGTAAATACTACCTCATCTCAGAAATATAGACAAATAGAATGATCTATTATTAAACGTCGTAGAAATGGCAACAAGGTGACCACAATAGTCCGAATAATGTAAATACTGTAAATACTACCTCATCTCAGAAATATAGACAAATAGAATGATCTATTATTAAACGTCGTAGAAATGGCAACAAGGTGACCACAATAGTCCGAATAATGTAAATACTGTAAATACTACCTAATCTCAGAAATATAGATAAATAGAATGATCTATTATTAAACGTCGTACAAATGGCAACAAAGATGAGGACAATAATCCGAATAATGTATATACTGTAAATACTACCTCATCTCAGAAATAGAGACAAATAGTAAAATGATACTGATACTTAGAATCAGAAAGTGATAGTCAAGATAGTTGGGACTGTTAATGAGGAAAAATAGCTTGGATAATTTGAAACTCACAGAACAAGAAGGATCAGAAAGAAGCATTGAGTAATATCCCCAACAGACTTCTATGCATGGATGTCACAACAGAAGCATAGTTAAAAAAAATGTTAACAGCGACAAGGATAGGAAGTTGTGAAGAGCCATGCTCACAACGCCTTCAATATACACAGCTTACAAAAGAAAATTTTTGTTTTATGCCCTTGATCTTCCTATTTTTTCTACGAGATATGGATTAAATAGCAGTGTAATTTGAGGTTTCAGGATTGCTTGTCACCCAGTCTATGAAAATGAAAACTTTGAATTCTACGAGAAAGTCGCAAAAAACGACTAGTCTATCTTTTCTACAAATGCAGGGAATAAATTTGGGGAAGCATAGTCGATAAGATTGTAACGTAGAGAGATGGTTAATGTTTCTTTGATTCGGTTTTGTGTCATATTTAACCGAACTCCCGACAGCTTACAATCTTTATGCAAAATTATCATCATGTTATTTTCAGAAAGTTTTCATCACAAGGTTTGTTGGTAGCAGGTTGAAATGCTTAGAATATATTAAGAATAAAATATACATTTTTCTTGTGAAAATAGAAATTTCTTAAAAGGAATGAATAACCAGAATTCGTAGTAATTAATTGTTATGTCGTGAGTAAGAATAAATAACTCAACAACAGGAATAGGTTAATTGTTGTATTCCGTGAAAATATTATTTACAAAGGTTATTAGTATCCAATACAAGAATAAAGGTTAATCGTCTCAACCGTTGTAAGACGTAGTATGAGCAATGGGTACTTCCGGGTCGTCACCGGAAGTCTACGACTGACTTGTCGATCGGCACACTCTCGGCACACTCTCCTACGTAGATGCCACCATTACTTTACATAGTAATGGAATAGTCCATTATAGCCGAATAGACGCGGGCGTCCCAACATTAATGTTCAATTAGAAACTTTAGGGTATCAAGATTGTAGAAAATGTTCGTAGTAGTAATGTAGATATTTAAAATGTCCGCAGAAGTTTAGAGTTCATGATTGTGTAGTAGCAAAATGTAAAGTCTTTGTTCCTTCCTCTTTTTGGTAGGTCACGACAAGTTGAGAGAAAGAGAAGGCAAAACAAATAAAGAATTTATACTTAATGGGTCCATTTGTTCTCTCTGGCGGCGTGGAGTGAGAAAGCGGAAAAGGAAATTTGAACAAGAGTTCGAATGAAACTGTGACGTGCCCTGCGTCCGGGTCGGCTTTTTGAATTTCCTTTCGTTATATTGCCACGAAATCCCAACTAACCGTTCCCATTTACTTTTGATAGGTTAGCATCTTTGTTTAAATAGTTATGATGCCGTCTCCAGGGAAGCTTTTCAAATGTAAGCGTGAAAATACGTCATACATGAATTTGCTGTTTTTAATCCAATCAGAATTCAGGATTTGCTTTTCGCGCTGAGTTTTGAATTTTTCTTAGTTGGGTTTTTCCACGATGCCTTTTAGTTCTTCATTTCTTATACCTATAAAATATTGTGCTACATAAAAGAAAACTTGAGCACTAATCTCTTCGAGAAAGAGAAAAATCTCTTAACTATCTATAAATTATTTGTTAAATGTCTGGGTAGGTGTAGATCTTTAAATTTTGTTGTAAACTAATCCACGAGAAAGAAACTCTAAATAGCAAATCTTTGAAAATCTAACGGGAAACAACTGCGCCATTTTCCCGAATAAGTTATCGCAATTTAGAGATGATAAAGAAAGTGAACCAGTGAAGAACCATGACCGTCTAATCTCTGAAAAGACGTGTAAATTTATAAATAAAACAAGGAAAAATACTTAATTTTAAAATAATTTAATCAAAGTGAAATAGAAAAAGAGAAAGTAACAAGTGTATGGAAGCCTGACAGAATCAAACCTGGTTAGTTTGAAAACAAGCGTCTTGATGCTCGATTTTATTGCACTAGTTTTCCAAATCAAGAGAATGAACATATATTAATGCACTCAATTTTGGGATTATATTGGCACAATTGTCATTCCGTATAATCGTCTTCTCCATTATTATTTATTGAAACAATTTTTATTCAAATAAATCTTTTTCGAATAATTGTTTTCGGACAATGTTCACATAATCTGATTGGCGGTAGCTCGGAGTTTGGATCGTATGTAAGTGTTCCACTTCAGGTTGAGTGTGAGTTTGAGGCACAATATTCTCTAACTGGTGGTAATTCGGGGTCTGGATCGGCGGTGATGGAATGTAACTCGTTTCAAAGTCAATGATTTAATTATCACTTTTCTGCATTTTGCGTGGCATCATTTTATAACTTATACCTCCCCTTTGTTTGCCCATTTTGGCCTAATGGCTTCTGGATTAAAAGTAAAAAAAAAAAAAATAGAAAAATAAAATGAAATATTTTAAAGTCTAAACTTAGCTTAATACAGGGAAAGGCTAATTTGTAATAAATATCGATAGGAAAAATCTGCTTCATCGTTAGTCAAGAGGGTACCCCATTTCCTGAAAAGATTAAACTAGGATAATCTAATGAGGATGGGGAAGATTTTGTTTCGCACAATTTTTAAGTGGTGACTATTCCACTTGAAAATTTATTTTTGAAATACTTATTTTTACCTGCGTATAAGCTGTTACAAGTAGGGCCCCCAAAAAACAACAAAAAACAAAACAAAACAAAAAATAAACATAAAAAAGCCATAGAATCAAGCAACACTCAAATCTACATTTGCTAATTATTCAAATTATCCTTGTCTTATTTCGGTCGATCTGTAATTCAGTCTTCTTAAATTGTACATAGTATCATGAGAAATAGAATTAATTGGTTAACCCTCAAAAATGAAATATGCGTCGATCTGCGGGCGAACACTGATTCTTTTATCTACAAGCAATGGGCAACAATGACTTCCAAATTAATAGCATTTATGAACTTTCAAATGTGTCACTATGTACAAACTTGCACTTTCTTTTCCTCTCTCCTTCTCGCACGCACACACACAAAAACACACATATTTTATATATATATATATATATATATATATTAATTAAAATATCCTTTATTGATAAGTAAAGAGTATCCAATATATATATATATATATATATATATATATATATATGAGAAAGCGTTTATAAATATAAATATTCTGTTCATCTATCTATCTATCTATCTATCTATCTATCTATCTATCTCTCCAAACGCATGAGCTTATACGCACAAAGCGAAGAGCGCACACACACGCATACATGAGTTAGATATTCAATAAGCACATATCGATACGCACGCGTATACTCAGTTATACGCATGCATACACACAATCTTATAAATAGTAAACATGTAAGTTGTTTATGTAAATTAAACACAAATATTTGTGTAAGACCACACACACACACACACACATTCACACACATGCATATATATATACATATATATATATATATATATATATATATATATATATATATATATATATATTAAATCCCCAAAAAAGGAAAATAATGTAGGTAAAATCCCCAAAACCAGATCCAAGTATTATTAATTTTGCTAATATTGAACATGATCCCTGTAACGAGCTCAATGTAAATAGTATTATCTATTTACAGAGTGTAATATATATATCATATCAAATAAAGTTCCGAATTCCGCATACGTTGTATAGCTATTTCAGCGAGAAAATCTCGCTTCTTTACCAACGATAAAAAACAAAATTTTTTTATGTCAAATATGGTACAAAATTCACATACCGGAAGTTGCTCAAAAACATACCCATACACAGGAAGTTTACATAAAACGGGTAGATTAAGAAAGAAAAAAATTTAAAAATTGTCGTGCAGACATAGATATAAACGGGCAGAGAAACAGATTCAAGACGCGATATTAAAAGAAAACTTTTAGCGTACGTCTGTATTAAAGAATCCAAAAAATCAAAATTTAACCGTGTCACAGGAATAGAATATATATGTTTATGTGTGTGTATGTGTGCGCACATCCGTGAGTACTGCTGTTATACAAATAAACGGGTAGATATTGAATGGATGCAAATATTTCGATCCCTCATATCCTGGAAACAAGTTACCGAATAGTCGTATTTGTCTTTTTAAATAAAAAAATCATGGAATGTTCCACACACTTTTAGGTTTTATGTTTTTGCAGTGCACACACACACACACACACACACACACACACACACACATATATATATATATATATATATATATATATATATGTACACACATAAATCTAATAAGGATTTATCGATTCAACACATTAGTCTTGAGACTGTTGAATGTTCATCTTGAAGGATTTTTTTTTTGCTTTTCACAACGTAATCTCTGCCCTTTGCCTCTTTTTATTACGACTTTGTCCCTCCCTGCCATAGCGATCGCTCTTTTTCATCTTCATATTCACAGATTGTTGCTCACTCTAGAAGTCCACAAGAAAAAAAATCCAATATTACGGTCGTGCCCTGCTCGAGAGAAAATTTGATTATTTGTTTCCCATGCACAACTTTTAGTCTCTCAATGGATACAATGGTCGAATCTTTTACTTATTTTTGGTAGAATGATTACAAGAAGGATTCTATTTTTCGGAGAGTTCTTTTTGAGATCTTGCACTAAATGTTTTCAAAATGCATTGGTGCAAAACAAAATTACACACACTCACAGACACACATAAACATTACAAATTTCATTTTTCTTCCGATAAATATTTATTAAAGTGGTGGGATTGTAATCCGGTTCACACTCCACCCACATCTATTGAACAGGTGAAGAGGCTCATCCCTTGTTTCCTGTTTAGGATGCGGTTTCCGGTTTTCTCTTTTCCAATCTTTTCACTCTTTTCCTTTATTATTTTATTTTTTTTTTCAATTGGAGTAGATAGACTAAACTATCGCCCGGTTCACACTCCACCCACATCTATTGAACAGGTGAAGAGGCTCATCCCTTGTTTCCTGTTTAGGATGCGGTTTTCGGCTTTCTCTTTTCCATTCTTTTTACCCTTACGTAGCCCCCTGCGCATCAGTGGCGTTACTGCCTTGCTCGGGGTGATATGATTAAAAAAAAAAAAAAAAAAAAAA
>JBBBDQ010000501.1:4885000-4945000 GCA_037127315.1 Ascarosepion bandense | reverse complement strand
ATAGGAAAAACTACTAAAAAGTTGTAAGTTTAAAAATGTATTTCTTTGAGAGTATTTGTTTATTTCTATTATTATATTTTATATTTCAGACCGTCTTCGGTCCTGGTCTTTCATCAGAAACAAATGATTTTAAAATTTAAATTAGAAGCGTATTTCACGAGAGCGTCCGTGGAGAGAGATTGTTTACATCACGTGACGCAGAAAGCGACAGATTTTTAAAAAAATATTTGTAAACGTAAACCTATCTTTAATAATACTTATAAATTTTGTTTTAGAGAAAATCTTTTTAATTCTATCTAAAAAATATTTAGCTATTGAAATATTTGTAAAGATTCAAAACACCTAAGTCCCTATTTAACCCTAGCTTGTGCGTATTTAATTTAAAATTGCAGTATCTTTCTTTCTTTCTGCGTGTATGTATGTATGTATGTATGTATGTATGTATGTATGTATCACTGTCCTTGTTTCTGTGTGTTTGTTACTTTATTATCTGGGTTCAGGTGTGTCTATCATTAGCCTTTTCTCTAAGCTAGCTAGGCCTATATACTGGGATTAGATCCAGGGATATCTCTAAGGGACTTTAAGAAGATTACGTCGTGCTGTGAAAAGATAACAAGACAAATGTAGTGACAATGCTGGAACGAGGTATTATTTTCTCGTCATGAGCTCTAATCAGTAACAAAAACAAAAATAAACAGCGCTTAAACTCAAATACCGACCAGGAGATTTGTTTATAAACTACTTACTTTCTTACTCTTCGCTCCAATATCATTTCGACTTTTAAAAATAACGGGCTTTTCACTCTCAATACAAAGTACATAATGCCGCAGATTATACGTCATATATACAATTCAAGAATACTTTACACCTTATGGTAAAATATTAGCTATAGGCTACCCCAGAAATATCACGCCTTACCTAAACGAAGGCATCTTTGTCTCAAAGATCAAGATCACATTATGGTTTTAGATCAGGAACCAATTTCACAAATAGTTGTGTCATCGGACTGATCTCTCATCTGACCTATCTCTAACAGCTCAGTGGGGGTTGGAACTGGATGGTCACATTCAATGCCTAGAAGAGCAAACTAATAACAATCTCCTTACGTTGAACCGTGTCACAACATTCACTAATCGCAATGCACGTATATTTCCTGAAGGAGACACCATGACTTGAGCTTCTATTGGGATTTATAATCAACATAGTCTTCAAATAGCTTCGGCTACATCACGTTAAAACTTTGGTTCCCAAAGAATCACTGAAATTAAGCAATGATAAGCCTTGTCAGTAACTAGATGGGTAAACAGGTGAAAAAAAAATCATATGCTGTAAGCTTGACTGTGCGAGTGGTGTAATGGATAATAGGTCGAATGTGTTACCTGGAAAGAAAAGTTTCAATTAGATTTGTAACGAGGGTCATTCAATAAATAAAATGAATTTTTCAAAGGTGAATTTTTCTAATACAGATAGAAGCTTACTTTTTTTTTCAACGTCTCTCCCATTAGTGTCGCACTCTTTTCCCATCTGTGCACAAGCTTCCATTATTGCCTCAGTGTAAAAATCTTTGCACTAATGTCTCAGCCAATCGCACACAGCACTTTTTGACTTCATCGTCACTTTCCAAATTCTTTAAACAATTTAGCCCACTAGTAAACATTTTTTGGTTGAAACACGTGGCACCATACACAGTTGACATTCTCCTATGAATTTCAACTCGTTTGCACCCTTCAGCAACCAAAAACTTGAGAACTGACCTCTGTACAATCATGGACTATGCTTCTTGATCGGTCATCTTTGTTAATCTCCAAAACTCTCAAAGTTTTTTTTCAATCTGCAAAAAAGTTAATTCCCTTTGAAAAAAAAGTAATGGAAAAAAAATTAAAACATAATTAAGCTTCTATCTGTATTAGAAGTCCTTATACCGAAAAATTCACCTTATTTATTGAATGACCTTCATAGAAGGCCTTGTACTGAAAGATTCACCTTATTTATTGAATGACCCTCATAGAAGGCCTTATACCCAAAAGTTCACCTTATTTATTGAATGACCCTCATAGAAGTCCTCATACCGAAAAATTCACCTTATTTATTGAATGACTCTCGTAGAAGTCCTTATACCGAAAAATCCACCTTATTTATTCAATTACCCTCATAGAAGTCCGTATACCGACAAATTCACCTTATTTATTGAATGACCCTCATAGAAGTCCTTATACTGAAAAATTCACCTTAATTATTGAATGACTCTCATAGAAGTCCTTATACCGAAAAATTCGCCTTATTTATTGAATGACACGCGTAGAAGTCATTATACCGAAAAATTCACCTTATTTATTAAATGACCCTCGTAGAAGTCCTCATACCGAAAAATTCAAATTATGTATTGAATGACCCGGGTACTTTCATGGTAAGTGATGTGAATAACCTTCCTCTATGGTACGTAGTGCTTATGAATTTAAGGTTAGTGTTAGATTAGAGACAAGATGTCATTTTACAGTTGAAATAGATTGATATAAGCAAAAATTCTATGCTGCCAATCCCTTTTATCACATTTCCCGCGTGTGGAAATCTCTGTCAGCTTCTTACTTCCCAATCAAATGTCCATCGTTATCTTCTGTCCTCCTTTTTCTTGTTCTTTTATTGTTATCTTACCTTAATAGTAGTTTTTCTCATATTCCGTAACACTTTGTAATCCCTGGAGTCCCAGGGGCTTTATTGCCTTGCTTGAAGTGAAATAATTTTTAAAAAATAATATGAATCTCTTAATGTTTAATTCTTTATATTTAGAAATTCTTGCTGTTCTCAGCACCGAATTCATTCATGTCATTTAATTCCTTCGTTGCAATGGTTCTGACTTTCACAGCTAAAAGCCAACACGCCATCTACACCGGAACGAATGGTGTCCATTTCTTTCATATTCCATTAGTAAGAAGGAAATTCCATTGGAACAGCTTCTTCCCAAGAACCGTTTCTTTGTGAAAGAAGCGACTGAGAAGAGGTTTTCCTGATCAGGAAGATCTTAACTTTTTCAAGTCTAGTGTAAACCGTTATCTTACCAACATATCCCCATAAACTGAATTTTCTACATCCTCCTCATAACTTTATTCAGTAACGCTCTATCATGAGTGGTTCTTGGGGCTTTGATAGTTTAAACATCTGTAAAAATTCAAATATGATTTGCTAATTTTGATTCAGTGATTCCTGTTATTCCGTAATTTTCTCAAAATCGTATTGCAATACAAAATTTAACATCTATCCCAAACGTTGATAAAAGGGTAATAATTTCTTTCGATAAGAAAAGAAATCATCTCTTTTTATTTCGCTTGCAAAGAAAATAATTTACTCAGTTTTCATCCTGTTTTGTTTAGAATGGCTTGTCATCTATAAAAAATAGTCTCACTTTTTGAGCCTTTAACAATGTAACATAACGTATGTTACTTTGAAATCTTTACAAATCTGCCCAACAGTAACATTGACTTAGTTACAAAATATGTAACAATTTAACAGTAGTAGCTTTACAAATCTTACCCATAGTGTATTTGATTATTTTTTATGAATGGCAGATGTATTTGTCTGAGATAATATCTTGTTTTGGAAGAAAAACCTTTTTTCTAATTGATTTGGTTATTATTTTTTATTCTTTACTCAACTGATAAATCCTTCTTTCATCGTTTCAGTTAAGTCCCGTCAAAACAGTTTGGTAGCATCTTCTTCTTCTATGTGCTTTGTCCCTTCAGCAAGCCTTCTACTGTTACTCTTAGCAAGCCTTCTACTGTTACTCTTAGCAAGCCTTCTACTGTTACTCTTAGCAAGCCTTCTACTGTTACTCTTAGCAAGCCTTCTACTGTTACACCATGGAATTCCGTCATCCACCTGATTAGGTCCTTCAAATATGTTATCTATTGCATTCTCCTGTCTCTTTTCCCTCTATCTAGCCCGTTAGTATCAGATTCTCCAAGCCCTCCTTCCTCATTCTGTGTCCCAGGAACTTCAGCTGTCTCTTCCGGATGCTCAGTATTAATGTTCTTTTTGTTTCCAGCATTTTTAAGACCTCACCATTGCTCACATGCCCGATCCATGATATTCGCAGCATCCTTCTGTAGAACCACGTTTCAATTGCTTCAAGTTTTTCCTTCATCTTTGATGGTATTGTCCAGCATTCACTGTCATATTGAAGGACGGACAGCACATAGCAATCCACTACTCTCTTCCTTGCTTTTGTCCTGTTTCTTAATACCTTACTCAACTTCTGGAATGCTTCCTTCGGCATGCCAATTCACCTTCGGATCTCTGTGTCGCACTTTCCGTCTTCTGTTATAACGTTTCCCAGGTATTTAAATTTTTGTACCTGCTTGATTCTGATATCCCGACCTACTTTACGAATGAATGTTCTTTTCGTTATATACTGTGTCACATTCAATAGAAGAGAAAATGTTGTGGATCTTCGTCGCCAATTTGTTGAGGAGCTGCTTCCGTTAATCTGCGTTTCCAGAAATCACTCAGGCAACTATATATATACAGACAAGAAAAAGAGTCCATTCTTCGTAGGAAGGCACCATACCAGAAAAATATGAAAATCATTAAAATTAATTCCTCTTAGAATTTTTAAATCTTCTTTCTTTCCTTCTTTGTTCTTTTGTCATCTTTGTTTATTTTTCATCTTTTTCCTCATTCATTTTGTCTTTCTCACTCTATTTAATAATCTCCTTCTTCTTGTTTTCTTTTCTTCCTCATTCTCCTTCTTAGCTTTTTATTGTTCCTTCTCTTTTCCTTCCTCATTCTCTTATTTTCTGATTCATTTTCTTTTTCGTTCTTATTCTCTTTTTCTCCTGCTTCCTCTTAGTTTTCTTCTTCTTCTTCTTCTTCTTCTTCTTCTTCTTCTTCTTCAGTCTCATTTTCTTCATCATTCTCTTTTTTATATTATTTACCTTGTTCATTCTTTTGTCTTCTTTTTAGATTTTTTCCTCGTATTCTTCACCTGCTTCATCATCCCATCTTGCACTTCATTCTCTTCTCATTTCTCTTTTCTTCTTTATCCTCTCTCTTCATCCGCTTTTTTCTCCTCATCCTCTACTTTTTCAGAATGTATTAGTAGTGGTGTCGATAGGCAGCTTACTCGTAGGGCATCTTTTATAGAGGTTTGACTTTTTTTAGCTATTATACAGACGACGAACTTCTATAAAAACTGGACTAGAACACTTCTAGTCAGTAGCTGTCTTTGCCAGAAGGTAACAAATCTAAAAAGCATACAAAATGACACGAAACCAAATGGAAACTTAGTTTCTTACTTTCTATATCGTTTTATTTATACATAACATACAATCACACACACACACACACACACACACACACACACACACACACACACACACACACACACACACACACACAAAAACCACAGACACACATATATATATACAGCATTCTATTAATATCGATCTATAGATCTCTCTCTCTCTATCTATCTATCTATTCATCTATCTCAGTCTGTTCATATCTATCTATCTATCTATCTATCTATCTATCTATCTATCTATCTATCTATCTCATCTCAGTCTGTTCATTATCTATCTATCTATCTATCTATCTATCTATCTTCAGTTTGTTCATATCTATCTATCTATCTATCTATCTATCTATCTATCTATCTCAGTTTGTTCATATCTATCTATCTATCTATCTATCTATCTATTTCAGTCTGTTCATATCTATCTATCTATCTATCTATCTATCTATTTCAGTCTGTTCATATCTATCTATCTATCTATCTATCTATCTATCTATATCAGTCTGTTCATATCTATCTATCTATCTATCTATCTATCTATCTATCTATCTATCTATCTAAATCTAAATATTTATAAATAGCGATAAATCTACTACGCCACAGAGGGTTACTAAGAGTGAAAATGAGATTGAAGCATATTGAAGAGCAAGGACAGAAATAAACGAAAGAAGAAAGCAGTGAGTTCCATAGTCTAGAAGTGCAAAAGAAGAAAATGTTGACATAGGTTTTCCGGTTGCGTCTAGCATTCTCAATGACCAGACCTAATTGCTAATCTAGTGCTGGACTTACATTTGTGGATTCAAGGTATTAAAGAGCAACTATCAGAACAATCAGCATAAACAAACTTGTAGAAGCTATATTAAAGCGTTGAAAAATGTGGCTGAATCCGAGATATCAGGTCAGGTTCAATAGCACGGTCTCTGCTTCTATCAGATATTTTTTTAATTTGTAAACTGAATTTTGAAGGCGAGTAAATGGTATCACGGCTGAGACTAAGAACTACAATTATATCTACTTAGAGCCAAACCAGAAGCAAAAACTGAAATAAAAGGGCTAAAAATATACAGACATACAGGCAGACACACACACACAAACATCTTGCCTTATATATATATATATATTATACAATTTTTGTACTATTGTAAGAACTGCAACGTTTAAACTTCTGAATATCGTTTCTTATCGTTGTCTATTCGTGTATCAAGTTTGATTAAAATCGGACCACTCCTTCTATAACCCGATTTTTTCGATTACCGATTTTTGATATTTATCGGGGTTACCTCGACACAAAACCTTGCTAAGAATACTCGCAGACGCTTATAGTACAACTGTGTACATTTTCAAGAAAATCGGTTCAGCGGTTTTGGAGTCTATAGGTAACAGACGGACACACACAGACACACAAACACAGAGACAAAGTTCCATTTATAAATAAATGTAGATATCTATCTTATATGTTCTTCTAAACACATATATCTATATAACTATATAGCTTTTTTTCATATCTGTCTGTTTATCTATCTAGGTAGCTATAGAATGATAAATAAAAAATTTACGAATTATAATTTAGCCTGGTAGAAACGGTGATGCTCGTCGGGCAATAAAGACAGCATTCTAGTTTTTTTTTTTACCTAGGCTCGAACTTCTGCCAATAGTGCTAGTAGGGTTTGTTCTATTACATTCACCCTTCTTTATATTCATATCACTTTTATCTAGTAGAAATTTAGAGTCTCCAAAGAGGATCTACGGCAGATTTTATATGTGAATAAATCTTGTCAAACATGCATAATATAGGTCAGCCATAACATTAGCGTCGCGTGGGAGATAAATGTGACATTAACTAATGTTCAGGTTCACAAATTTAGCATTCACTGCGTAATGACATTGTTAAAATTCGTTTTATGTTCAACAACACTACCACCTGCCCGGATACGAGGGCCACTCCGGAAACAATACTTCCTTTTATATTCTCCGATGATATCAACTTTTCTGCCCAAAATATATATCAAAGAACCGAACACAAGCTTCGTAGATTTCGAACACGCTGTTTTCTTCAGGCAAATTAGCCCAAAAAGACCACCGTATAAAGATATCATCTTTATCGGGATTTATTTTTTTAAAAATATTTTTTAAGTTAGATCAAAAATCTAAAATGTTTTCTTTCTTTCTTTCTTTCTTTCTTTCATTTTTTCTTGTTTTAGAAATTGTTGAGATTTAGAGAAAACTAAAGGAAAAGATTTTGTAACAATAATGGATACAACAAAGGAAATATAGTCTAAACAGGGGTTTTTAAAATAAGCTGAAATTTTGGCCGTTAAGACTGAAAGAAGTAATTATGTATTCCCTAAAAATATAAATTTTTTTCAAATTTAAATTAAATGTCCATTTCTGGTCAGTTAAATTGAATACACTCATAAATTTGTCTATATTCTCATATCTATAAATAACAAATGTATTGTTTCTTTGAAAATCATTTTTACAACAATGATCTAACATTGCCTGATGGCAAGATAGATAGAAACATAGAAATTTCCGTGTCACAATGTAATTTTAATTAAAAACAAATCTAATTATATGACCGCATTATGCTCTACAATATTTATTGTATTGGGCATTTTTATAAAAACAAAAAAATGTCGGAGAACTCGGAATTGTAAAGCTGTTTGTTCTCTTTACCTGGATATATATATATATATATATATATATATATATATATATATATATAATTTAGTATATCCACACAAAATAAAATCGTCGGTGATGGTGGATGTTATAATATTTCAGTTTAAACAACCTCTCTGAAGATGTCTCATGTGAGCCGAAAGCTTAGAAGAAAATCAATAAATAATTATCCAAATGTTGGGGAATTTTTGTCTTTATTTTCAACTGAAATTAAAGCAAAAATACGACGTTTAGAACGGCTCATGATTAAACATAATAGACATTCACGGTCTCTTATATTTAACAGCATATATATATATATATATATATATATATATATATATATATATATAAAAGTTTATACATGTTTTAGAAATGTATGTAAGTATATTAGAAAAAGAAAAAAGATTTTGTAACAATAATGGATACATCAACGGAAATATAGTCTAGACAGGGGTTTTTAAAATAAGCTGACATTTTGGCCGTTAAGACTGAAAGAAGAAATCATGTATTCCCCAAAAATATAAACTTTTTTCAAATTTAAAATGAATCTCTTTTCTGATTAGTTAAATTGAACAAACACATAAATTTTCCTGTCTTCTCATATCTATATATAACAAACGTTTTTCTTTTTTATAAGCAAATGGAAATTATTTTCACAAAAATGATCTAATATTGCCTGATGACGAGATAGAAATCTCGAAAAATAAAAATTTCCGTGTCGCAATGTAATTTTAATTAAAAAAAACAAATTTAATTATATATATATATATATATATATATATATATATATATATATATATATAGTTAGAGAGAAAGATAGAGAAAAAGATAAACGAAATATAGATACAAATCTAAGGCATCGACCAATTGAAGCAGCTGATGCGTATTGCTCCGTCCCGTAATTCAGTAAATTTGGAATGTCTGGCGAGACAACAGAAGCATTTAAGCAAAATACTCCGCAAACGTTTGGTAAATATGAACTCATTAATAAATATTTTAACTGTCAATATCTTGTATTTACTGTGTATCAGCAAATATTGCAAATATCAGTAAATTGTGGTATGAGGAAATGACAGTCACATTTTTTCTTTTTTATATTTGAAGAAGTCATTTTGAGGATATTTAAATGTGTCTGTGGTATTTTGTATAAGCGTACACCCAAATCACACACGTGTAAGTAGACATTATATAATAATAAATACATGGTTTGTGTTTGAAAATAATAGCTTATTACAGACATTGCCCACATACGACACCAACACTTGATGACTTATAACCTTAGACAAAAAATAAATGGTATGCGAGAAAGCAATGTAACCAAATTTAAAAATAAATACGATGTAGCGTATCGATTTTTGTTTAGGAAATTTTTTCTTTGTATGAGATGATGAAAAGTACTCTTCTCAATTCATTTTCCAAAATCAGTATTTCAAAGTCCAAACACCAACATTTGACGTGGAAAAGTTAAGGAACATTGAGAAACTATATTCTTATGGTGCCCTATCTATAGGAATGAACTAATTCATTCGTCAGTATAATACTAATTTGTTTAACTTCCAGAGAGGCAGCTGTGATGCAGTCAGGAAGCAGCTGTGAGAGTGTCAAGAGACGGTCGTGACGCAGTGTAATTATACCGTTCGGACTTACACTTGTCTTTGCTGACTACTAACCCTCGTAATTGTATATATGTTCTGTTATTCTAAGGCATTGTTTGAAGCTGCCTTTAGTTTCCGTGTCTTACCTCAGGGCCAAAACAAGGCCACAACAACTTGGCGACGAAGATTTCGCCACAAAAACCATGCTACGCGACTTTAATTGCAATGTTCTGATGTGGAATAGATTTATCAATTAATCTTTTTCTATCTCTATCTCTTTCCATCTATCACTCTTTCTCTCTCTGTCTCTCTGTCTCTCTCTCTCTCTCTCTCTCTCTCTCTATATATATATATATATATACCATCATTATTAACTACCTAAAGAGACATTGTTCTTTCAATATCAAAACAAAATGTACAATTTTGTAGTAGCTTGTAGTTTGCACATGTTCTAAAGTAATGATTAATGATAAATTTCATTGCTCTATATTTATTTTGAGCACTGTTTTAAATTAATGTTTTGAACGTTGCAATTTTTTTCTTCGTTCTTATTCATTTTGATATATATATATAAGTGTCTGTGTGTGCCTCCCAGAGCCACGGCTATAATCACCAAGCCGCTCACACTAGAGCATTATAAGCCGGTTCAAGCAACGGTAAACAGACGAGAAATTGTAGAAGGATTTGAAATATTAAGTAAGTAATTCATCAAGTTTTACTGGACCTTAACAGTTGAGGTGTAGTAAAACTCGATGAATTACTTAATGAATGTATATTAGGTAAAGTTGGAAGAAATACACATATGATTTTAAATAATAGCTGAAGAAAATGTCTCTTTTGTGAGAGTTTTTTCCAGTTCTCACAAATACCTATTTAGGTTTTCATGCGAAAAAATAAAATTAATTATATTATATTATATTAATAAATTCAACCCGAGAATAAGAAATGTAATCCAAACTTATTTATAAATGGAATTTTGTCTGTGTGTGTGTGTCCGTCACCTATAGACTGCAAAACGGCTGAACCAATTTTCTTGAAAATTTACACTGTTGTTCTATAAGCGTCTGCGAGTGTTCTTAGCTAAGTTTTGTGTCGAGGTACCCCCAATAAATATGGAAAAAATCGGGTTATAGATAGAGTGGTCCGATTTTAATTAAATTTGATACACGAGTAGACAAACACATAAAAAACGATATTCAGATGTTTCAAGGTTGCGGTTCTTACAATAGTGCAGAAAATCGATGATATATATATATATATATATATATATAAAAGGCAAGATGTTTGTCTGTTTATCTGCCTGTATGTCTGTATTTTTTTTCAGCCCTTTTATTTTAGTTTTTGCTTCGGGTTTGGCTCTAAATAGGTATAATTGTAGTTGTTTAGTCTCAGCCATGATACCATTTACTCAGAGGGCTTATTTAGCCTTCAAAATTCAGTTTACGACAAAAAATACTTATTTGATATCAATACGAGGAAATCAAAATTTGACTTACATCCATTCCTTGTTCTTTCAATCTACGGTTTAGCTTTAACTGGAAACAACTATTGCTTTTTAGTATTTCGTGCCAACATCCAAAGAGTCTGAGCTCCAGGACCATGGATTAGTTTTAAAGCTTTCATTACACCCGAGCAATTCCGGGTGATACTGTTAGTTAGTGATAATATGAAAAACATATAGACCTTTTTTCCATGGATGTGTCTTATACAGTATATACTCATTTCGTTCATTAACGGCATATCTACTCCTTATTTAATGACGAAATTTTATTTTCATGTGAGCTTTCTAAAAATGTATTGCTGTTAATTTTCTTTTTTTTAAAAAGTTTTTTTTTAATTTTCTGCTATGAAAATATATTTCTGAAGATTATATCTAATGTGTTTTTGTATTTTCACATTTTGACCCCAGTTTGGGTATTCACTATTAGCCCGTAGCTGGGACCATAACGAGTGCTACCACCCCAGATCAGGGTAGACCTGGGAACAGTAACAATGAAGAGGTGGTTCTACGCTTCTCAGAACATCCTGATTAAAAGTATTGCTGCCGGATATAATTTATCGTCATACCCAGAACGAATATATAATATGGAAACGCTGAATATCTGAAAACAAACACGAAACATGGTTCGTTGACTGATTTGAGACTACGGGTTTTCAAGAAGGCACTTAGCGTAGGTATTTTTAAGTCGGTGTTCGATCAAGACATTTTTTTGTAATCATATCGCCCCAAGTAAGGCATTTTACTGCCACTGTTTTGCAGGGGGTGACATAAGAGAAAAGTTATAAGAAAGAGTCACAGGTTACAAGGGGTGTCAGGAAGTGGGTAAGAGAAGCATAACTGCGGCCATAAAGTGAGGAATCAATTTACATATTGATTGTAATATTAAATTGATTACCTCACTTTATATTTACATAATAATTTCTTGTCTGATGATAAACCGTATTGATTAGCTACACATACATGTCTTTTAGATTTATTTACATTCTCCGTCATACAGATGCATAAAAATGTTCTTTTTTACAATCATATTGCCCCAAGCAAGGCATTTTACTGCCACTGTTTTGCAAGGGGTTATATAGGAGGAAAGTTATGAGAAAGAGTGACAGGTTATAAGGGGTGTCAGGAAGTGGGTAAGAGAAGGATGAGATTACTGATGAGTTGTTTTTTTTATAATCATATCGCCCCAAGAAAGGCATTTTATTGCCACTGCTTTGCAGGGGGTTACATAGGAGGAAAGTCATGAAAAAGAGTGACAGGTTATGGGGGTGTTAGGAAGTGGGTAAGAGAAGGATGAGAATACTAATGAGAGTGAATTGGACGGAGAAAGGAGCATGAGAGAGAGGAAGCAAGTTAGTGAGATAGGAGATGGTTATTGATTTTACATTTAAATTCTTGGAGATTGTAGCTGCCGGGGAAGCAAGTTAACGGAAGGGAATTCCACAGGCGGGAAGTGCGAAAAAAGAAGCTGATGGTGTAGAATTTGCGTTTACATCTTATTGGTTTCACAGTAAAAGGGTGGGACCTATTTGCTAATCTTGTGGCTCGAGTAAATTCATATATAGGGGACACCAGTGAGCTAAGTTCATCGGAGAAGAAGCCGTGAAAGAAACACTTATTTTTATTTAGGGATTTTGACCGCTTGGGCAATCTTGTAACCCATAGCTTAGTTTCACAGCTGTGCTGACACTTATGAGAGGGTATACTATGCAGTTCAGTTGGATGGAGCTGTCATTTCATGACCTTAAGATTTGCTTGAAGCTTCGTAAAATAATTTTTTGAAGATATTTTCTCACAAGTCCATTAGCGTAGGAGAAGAGTGGATCGTACTAAGGTAAGGTTTCGTGGATCTGTGGTTAGCGAAAGACACTCGAAATGCATCTTTATGCAGAAACCCAGACGACTACTAAATTTCCTTTTTGTTCTTTACTTTGGTGTCTTACAAGAAAAAAAAACTGAGTGGAAACGCTGAACAAGTGTTTTGTTTGGTTTCTTGCACGTGTTCGGCATCATAAGCTCATCAGATCAACAGGGTAGGAGTGTTCTAGAATTTCTGCACAGAGAAAAAATACATAAACACAGTCGTCTTGTTTGTAGACACGTATGCGCAGAATCCAAGATTCCTTAAAATACAGACACATTTAAAGGCAAGTTTCTGTTTTACAGGTGTAGAGGCTCATCATGTGTTCACTGTTTAGGACGTGGTTTCCGGCTTTCTCTTTTCCAATCTATTCACTCTTTCGTAGCCCCCTGCACACCAGTGGCCTTACCGCCTTGCTTGGGGTGATGTGATTAAAAAAAAATTATTATTTAATTTCAAGCAAGGCAACGAAGCCACAATTGTGAAATAATAATAATAAAAAAATTAAAGAAAGAGAACAATAAATGATCAACTGCTTTCTGTCAACCATCACATGCAACCTCTCCTGCCTCCCATAAGCATAGACCAACCGAGTTTCCCTGAAAGCAATATACAGCGCCTTCTTGGCCTAACCCTATCTGCCGACCTCGTGGAATCATTACATTGAACCAAAGGCTAAATCCACTGCTAGAAAGTTTGCGTCACTGTGTCGGGCCAGGAAGTTTTTTCCGCCTGAATTCATTTTGCACATATGCAAAACAATCCTCTGCCTGTGCATAGAATATTGCTGTCGTATATGGTCAGGCACCCCTGCTGTTCATCTCAGTGTTCTTAACAGGCTCAAAAGGAAAATCTGTAATGCGATAGGTCCCGACTTAGCAGCTCGACTCCAGCCACTTTCTCACCGCAAGATGTAGCTTCCCTATGTCTATTCTACAAATATTTTCATGTCTTCTGCTCCGACGAACTTAAATCGATGGTTCCCCCGCCACAAGAATTTACTCGTGCAACCAGATAGGCACCAAGGTTCTACCCATTTAAAGTTAGATCACCCAAATTCAGCCAACAATTCTACTCCATCAGCTTCTTTTCTCGCACTTCCCGCCTGTGGAACTTCCTTCCATATATCTGCTTTCCTGGCGGCTAAAACCTCTCGGAATTTAAACGCAATGTCAATTCCCATCTCTTATTTTATTTGACTCCAGTTCTTTTTGCATTGTATATCTTGTTCTTTTCCATTCTCGCTACCTTCGCAATCCATCCTTCTCTTGCCCTTTCTCTGACACCCTCTGTAACTGGTTCGGTTTTTTCTTCACTCTTCTCCTGTCTAAACTTTTATTCTTATGTAGCCCCCTGCGCATCAGTGGCGGTACTGTCTTACTTGGGGTTAAACGATTAAAAAAAATTAAGATGATAAAAGATAATAATTGATAGTGCACTTAAAAAACAATTAATTGAGAAAAACTACTATCAAGAGGAGAGAACAATAAAAAAATAACCAAGTAATCTTTTTTTATTTTTGAAGGTCAAATTTGACTGCACAGCAACAGGTTGGAAGAGACTAGTGCAATCGAGAAAAGAGAAAGAAGAAATTCTTAGTATAGCACTTCCGGTTAGATCTAGCCATTTCCTCTCAAAAATGATAAGAACTAGTTGTTAATTCTGTACTTTGTATTGGTCATGCTTACGAAAACGTCGACACAAAACGAGATAGGAAGAATGTGTTTAGACTGTCTTCCAATTAGACAGAAACCGCCTACCTACCTTGAAAAGTCATATCGTTTTCTCACGTCTTATTTAGGCTTGAACTCTGGCTACTGGCGCTAAACCAACCAGCGAACAGATCAGATTACTTCATTAGTTTTATCCATTTTATTAAGCAGTGTTTTCCGCATAGTAACACAGTTAGCTGCTTGTCACATGCACCGTATTAAAGGAAAACGTTTCTGTCCGTCCCCACCTTTCAAGAAGTCTGGGACGCATTGATTACTGCCAAAATGTCTCTGCACATTTATCTACATGTGAGGAATGAACAAACAATTGCTTGAATCCGGTTTTCTAGATATTTTCGCTAGATTTACCTTAATGTCTTGGGAAATTCATTCAACGCAAAGACGGTTTCTTCAGTAAAACATCTTTAGACAATTATTCATGAAATCAAAACTTCTACCGAACTTCGCTCGTATAAGAAAGCAAATATAATTCTTTCATTTTTTTTTCCTAGAGCAAGATATCAATTTAATATTCTTTATAAGCAGAATGTTAGCTAAACCCAATTAATATGAGATCCCGTTGATAGAAATTCGGGGATATATTTCACGTGAACATGAACTTCAGTCGTCTTCTTTTCGTTGGCTCGAGAAGGAGATGGACTTTCTTATTGTTTACGTCATTTACAGTTTTCTTTTCTTTGCTGAACTTCAAACTGAAGAAAAGAGAGCTTGAAAAGGAATCGTTTGAGGTCGATAAGATAAATTAGTAACACGTCAGATCTATGTATGAGTTTACTTTCTCATGAATATTTATGACTTCCCCCTCCCTCTCTCTTACTCACACACATAGACAAACACACATACATTCTCTTTCTTAGTATATATATATATATATATATATATATATATACGTCTATGCTTTAGAGATGAGGTAGTATTTACAACATTTATATTGTTCGTGCTGTTGTCCTCATCTTTGATGCCATTTGTATGACGTTTCGGCCGTTTTACGCTCCGGCCTTCTTCAGGTTCTAGGAATTTCGAACCGAACCGTTTATTACGCTCGCTGGGTCATATCATTCTCATTCCTTGTGCGATAATACTTTTGGTAATCATGAGTTATTTCCCTTTGACCGGCTTTCTAATTTACTTGTTTAAAACTGCTGTAGCCTGGTATTGAACTGACAACTCTTTGGGTCAAGTCACTGGAACTAACGTCCATATCCACTGGACCGTTTTACGCGCTGGCCCTCTTCAGTTCGTCGTCGTGAAAATCGCAATAAAAATAAGGAAACAGACCTATATATATATATATATATATATATATATGTGTGTGTGTGTGTGTGTGCGTGTTTATATATATATATATATATATATACACATACACACACACACATATATATATATATGTGTGTGTTTGTGTATGTGCGTGTTTATATATACACACACACACACACACACACACACACACACATATATATATATATATATATATATAAGTAAGTAATTCATCGAGTTTTTATTAGACCTCAACAGAATGCAAAAAGCACTGGACAGCCGTTTCGTTCTATACTTGGGACTCATCTGCATTGCGCATCCACTACCAGGAATTGAAATCCAGACGGTTATGCTATGTTATTAAGCAACCGTCATACCAACTATACCACACCCCCTCCCCGGTGACGAAGAGGTCACGAATTAAACTCGATATACCGCCGCTCACTCACATATTCTGTGGTGGAATTCTGCTGAGCTCCTTTTACCCATAGGACTGTGCCTCCCAGAGCCACGACTACTATCACGAAGCCGCTCACACTGTAGCATCTCAAAAGGATCTTAGCAAAAAGAAAAAAATGTTTAAAACGTTCAAAACATTAAATTAAAACAGCGCTCAATATAGAAATAGAGTTATGAATATTTAGTATAAATTATATTTTGGAATATATACAAACTACAATCTACTACAATAAAAGAAAGTGATTACCCAACTCCTTTCAATATATTATATATATATATACTGCTTATATACAACACGTTAAATTTTCCCTTTTCTGATTTCTTTCGCCTAGGGATAAGGGGGCAGCGACTCCGACTGACACCAAATCGGTCGAGTTTCGATCTTGGCCAGTTTCAATCCCATATATATATATATATATATATAAGCAGAATATCTTTATGCTTCATTGAATAATATAGACCTTTTGTTGTATCAGTTTTTTATACTTATTCTTTCAAGTTGTTCAAAAAAATTTTCATTTTAAGATTCAATTTATTAAGAAAGGCGCCATAGTTTTTTTCAACTCAAGTCTTTGTGATATTTTTTAATATTATCTTCAGGGGGAAATTACAAAAACAAAATCATCGTTACTGGGGTAAATGTGCATTCTTACTTTATATAATGGTGGAAATTGAGTATCGAAAGTTTTTAAAATAGAAAAATGCTCACCAGATTCCCAATAGCGTGCGACACTTGAGAGCTTGAAATTAATTTTCTTTTTTTTTTTTAAAAAAAAAAAAAGAAAACTAAACAAAATAAATTACTACGTAACAGTCAAAACATGAGGAAAACATAGCAACAGCAGAGATATAAACACCCTTGAAAATGACTATAGAAAATGTCCGAAAGCGCTTCGTTCGATAAAAGTTGTGGTCAATTTTTATATTCCTTATCTTCAAGAAAACTTAATAAAATTTTTTATTAATTCTTCCTTGTCGGCTGTATTTAATGGAAGATGTTTGAAAAGAAGGTTGGTGCCCAGGTATTCATATATATATATATAAATCCAGGTAAAGAGGACCCAAGGTTTTACAGTTTTGAGTTTCCTGGCATCTACTTTATTTATAAACAGTGCTCAATACAATAAATATTTTAGACCTTAATATCTAAACTTAAAGGGAACTTTGTCTGTGTGTGTGTGTGTGTCTGTGTGTGTGTCTATCCGTTACCTATAGACTCCGAAACGGCTGAACCGATTTTCTTGAAAATTTACGCAGTTGTACTATTAGCGTCGGCGAGTGTTCGTAGCTAGGTTTTGTGTCGCGGTACCCCCCGATAAATATGAATAAACGATAATCGAAAATATCGGGTTATAGAAGGAGTGGTCCGATTTTAATCAAATTTGATACACTCATAGATAAAGACACAAGAAACGATATTCAGAAGTTTCAAGGTTGCAGTTCTTACAATAGTGCAGAAATTTTGATATCGATACCAGAAAATCAATATTTGAGTTACATCCATTCATTTTTCTTTCAGTCTACGGTTTCGCTTTAACTGGAAACAGCTATTGCTTTTTAGTCTTTCGTGCCAACGTCCAAAGAGTCTGAGCTCCAGGACCATGGATTAGTTTTAAGGCTTTCATTACACCCGAGCAACGCCGGGCTGTACTGCTAGTAATCATTTAAATATGAATTAAAAGTACATTGCGGCACGGAAATTTCTATGTTTCGCAACTTTTATCAGTTTTATTTGCACAACCAACATGTAACGTTGCTTGATGACGATATAGAAATCTGGAAACAGAATACATTGCGACAGGGAAATTTCTATGTTTCCAGAAATTACAGTTACAATTCGCCATCTCACCTCTAAACTTTATTAAACTATATATATATATATATATATATAGTTAACTAAGTTTTAGAGGTGATATGGCAAAATGTAACTGTAATTTCTATGCTAGCAGTTTCTTTTCTGGCACTTCTCGCTTGTGGAGCTCCCTTCTGGCTCTATACTTTCCAGCCAACTTTAATCTGGAAAAGTCTAAATGCAATGTCAATCGCTGTCTAATGTTCTCCTGATTACACTCTTCTCTTTCTGGCCATTCATAATATTTATGTTCCTAATCATTCCACACCAAGTAACCACTTGTATTTTCGTGGCTTTATTGCCTTGCTTGGGAGATACTGATGAAAAGAAACTCTTCGAATCAATCTTCAATATTACTATAGATTTATTTGCAGTTCTATTACAAATTAATTTGTGACGTTTCTACTAATATTTTAAGTCAATATATCAAGCATTATTATAATTGTATGTAACTGTTCTCCTATCTTTTTATGATAAATTTTTGAGTCGGTACAGTATTAGATTTTTAGAACAAAAAGTGTGATCTCGGAAACAAAGGAATGAAATTTCCTCGAAATTCGAAATACATCACACACTTCATCAATCTGAACATTGTTTGAATAGTGCATCTCATACACAGAACGATACAGTACGCATGCTCAGAATTCGGGGCATATAGAAAATTGACGTGTGCATGTATGAAAGTAAATCTGTGAAATAACTTTGTATGGATTCTTAAGGTCAATGTTACTTTGGAAAAAAGTATTTTTTATATTGAAGGCTTTTTATTTATTGTTTTGTATCTTCTATCTCGCCACACTCATCTATCGTTCTGTTGAAGCTTTGCAAACCAGACTTGCTTTGCAGTCGAACAATCGATATATACATGAGTTTCGTCACTGTTCCCATTGGACAATCGCCGATCAAGATTAACCAGACGCTGTGGGGTGTTGCATTTTGTTAGGTCAGAAGTAGCACTATTAAAATACTCTAGACAATGAAATTCATCACGCGCTAACCCATTCTAGTGAAAAAGAAGAAGAAGAAGAAGAAGAAAAGGAAGAGAAAGAAGAAGAAAAGAAGAAGGAGAAAAAGAAGGAGAAAAAGTAAAGAAGAAGAAAAAAGAAGAAGAAAAGAACAAGAAAAAAGAAGAAAAGAAGAAGAATGAGAAAAAAAGAAGAAGAGGAGGAGAAGAAGACAAAGAAGAAGAAGAATAAGACAAAGAAGGAGAAGAAAAGAAGAAAAGAAGAGGAGGAAGAAGAAAAAAGAAGAAGAAGAAAAGAAGAAGAAAAGAAGAAAAAGAAGAAGAAGAAAAAAGAAGGAGACGAAAAGAAGAAGAGAAGAAAAAGAAGAAGCAGAAAAAAAGAAGAAAGAGAAGAAAAGAAGAAAAAGAAGAAGAAAAAGAAAAGAAGAAGAAGAAAAAAAGAAGAGGTGATAGACATAGAGGGGGAATCGAAAAACGTTAAAGAAAGTAAAAAGAAAAATGTTACTAAGACGAGTAGAGCAAGAAGAAAAGAGGGAAGAAATTAAAAGTTCGAAAGAAGAATGTGAGGCTGTAGAAAAAGAGGGGGGCGAGGTAGAGTAGAAGAAATATGACAACAGAAGCGTGGAAAGCTGATGAAAAATTAAAGAAGATGAATAGACGAAATGCTAGAGTAAAAAAGAACGGATAAAGAATGAAAAAAAAAAGAAAAGAAAGAAAAATAGAAAATAAATAAGGAAGCAAAAACTATAAATACAAGAAGAAGCTGCGAAAATGGCGAAGACGAAAAACAGAAGGAGAAAGAAGATGGGAAGAGAAAAAGAAAAAATGAACTAAATGCTATAAACATTAGTGATAAAAATCGCACCTTTGAAATGCGGGCTTTGTCATAAGATTGTGACGCGTACAAAGACATAGAGTTGATTTGGATTACGGCGTTTAACGTGCAGAGGAACGTCACTTTTAACGGCAACGAGATAACGTCTCAAAAACAAAAGTGAGGTTACATTTAGTAACAGTTTTAAGATCTAATTGTAACAAATCATTTGGAATTTGACTAAAAACTTTTGTCATTCCAGAATCTAATTATTCATCATAATGTTCTTTTAAGGAGGAGAAGGAGGAGGACATGGAAAAGGAGGAATATTTTTTTTATAAATTAGCAGAACAAATTAAGGTGGGGTAAAGAGACTGAAAAGAGGATGTTAATCAAAGAAATCAGCTAACAAATTAGAAAAAAATCAGCTCAAAAATTTTCCCCAAGGAAAGCACGTCATTAAAAAAAAAAAAAAGAAATAAAAAAAATGCTAGAATGTTTTATAAGAAATGAGATCGTTAAATAACTGAGAGGGAATGCTGAAAAAAATGTGCAGACATCTGTCTCTATTTCTGAGATGAGGCATTGCAAATATTTACAATATTTACATCATTCAGACCCTTTGTTCTCATTTTTATTGCAATATTGACGACGATCACAAAAAGTAGGAACGAAAGAAAAAAAAAACATCGTGTAAGGTTGAGTTACTAAAGGTTCTCTTCCGCATACCTGCTTTCCTGATAGTTACAATCTCTAAGAATTTAAATTTAAATTTAAGAATTTCAATAGTCATCTCCTGTCTCACTAACTTACATCCTCTCTCTCTCATGCTTTTCTACATCCACCCCACTCTCATCAGTACTCTCTTCCCTCTCCTACTCTCTTCCTGACACCCTCTGCAACCTCTCACTCCTCATAACATTCCTTCTCGTCGACCCCACTCTCATCAGTAAACTTCTCCTTCTCCTACTCTATTCCTGACACCCCCTGCAACCTCTCACTCCTCATGACATTCCTCCTATGTAACCCTCTGCACAACAGTGGCAGCAAAATGCCTTGCTTGGGTCGACACGATTATAAAAAAAATATATTAAATATTTCCAAGTTTTTTTTAAAACAGAAATACTGATTTATCCCTTGTTTTCTGTTTAGAATTGGGTTTCCGGTTCCTTAAAAATTCGTCTTATTCTCTTTCACGCTCAGTAGTTCCTCGCGTCTTAGTGACATGATCGCCTTGCTTAGGATGAACTTACTAAAAAAATACATTTTTCAAACACTGTCAAAATAGTGGCCGGCTTCTTTTGAGTGCCTCACGTGACTGTACATCGAACAAATGATGCGGATTTTTAATGGTAAATCAATTCTGGTTTTCTTCGTCTGTATCAACTGCACTCATTTTTAATATTATATTCACGATGTTCACAGAAAAAAAGAAGAACAATATATATATATATATATATATATATATATATATATATATATACAATCTGGAAGAGTTGATCTACTAAAGAAAATCTAACTAAAACTGAGAGATCGAAAAATGAGAATGACAAGTGGAATTAGAACAATCTACCAACCCAAACTGAATAAAGGTTTCGGTTTGAAATTCTAACGTTCATCACCTGAGGATAGCCGGAGCGTATAACAGCCAAAATGTCGTGAATATGGCAATAAAGATGAAGCCAATATTATGTAAATAGTGTCATTACTTTGTAACATTAAGAAAACGCTGATTGTTAGCTCGTTACTTTCTGAGAAGTTTCTACTTTCGTCTGAACTTCATCAAAATAGCAATTTTCTTTTATAAGCATTAAAATTTAACTTGGTATTGGTCTCCAGGCATTTGTAATAAACAAATAGCGGTAAATAGGTATGCTTATAGTCCGATTCACACTCCTTCCTTGTCTTTTGAACAGGAGTAGTGGTTTATTCCCTGTTTTCTGTTTAAGATTGTGTTTCTGGTTCCTTATCAATTTGTATCCTTACCTTTTAGTATTAGTAGCCTCTTGCGTCTTAGTGGCATTATCTCCTTGCTTGGGATGAAAAAATACATTTTCAAACATTGTCAAAAGGATACCACCATCCTTTGTGTGCATCACGTGACTGTACGTTGAACAATTGAGGCGGATTGGTAATGGCAAATCGATTCTGGTTTTCTTCGTCTGGAGGAACATTAAAAACGGACATAGACAATGCAGCATATCATTTGTAAGTAGTCACGGGTGTCAAGCATAATCAAGGGTGGCATTTGTCGACGCGCAAGCAAGGCAGAAAAATCAGGCATCGTCTGTTATTTCACCTAACTCTCGTAAGCTGATCGCTTCCAGAATTTGTGCACAAAGAAGTGTGAGGTTGTTGATTGGAAAAGAGTCCACCGAGTATTTGCCCGGCTAGAGAACATCACCAAAGCTCATAATTTACGCTATTTATATTCCGACTATTTTACTCATCTTTCTTGGTTATATTACTACATTTCGGCTGTTGTGCCTTCCTCAGAAATATATCAATCTGGATAACCTACAGTAAATTCTGAATTGAAACTGTTGCGAAGTTTTATATTAGTATAGACGGTTAGCTATGTCTGATACAAGGCCAGTTTACTAACACAGCTGACACTCCCCACAACTCAGGATTATTAAAATTATCAACAGAAAATTATCAGAAGGTGGATTTGTGAAAGAATAAAAGTTAAACTACTGCATGTTAACTTAGAAATTTATTAATAGAAAAGAATAACATGAATTGGTAGAAGTTAAACGTTCAATGAGAAACAGTAGTAAGGAGTTCAGGGTATCAAGAGTTCGTAGTAGTAACTTGTGTGTATGTATGAGCGTTATAGTTTGGTAGGAATGTCTTTGAAGTAATCGCTCAGTCTTAAAGGGTTTCCTTTAAGAGGTAGATGGGTGAGAGGGGAAAAGGAAAGAGGTGAGAGAGAAATATAGAGAGAATAACGATCGCTTGACGTTTGTCAAGGGACGTGTTAATACGCTTGCCTTCTCTCTGGTGACAGGCGAACTTGCTCATCTTTTATTTTGTTTGTGGGGCTTGAAAAGGTCATTTGTAAATTCACTCTCGGATGTGAATCCGGTCTTTCCATTAGACGACGAACAAAATTCGCGCCGACTTGCGAAATGTTTCGTAAAAGAATTTGTTTCTGAGAATTGAAGATTATTTTAAAATTGTTTTTTTATTAGATTTATTGGTCAAAATCAAAGTGTGAAATTTCACGAGCTTCGTTTTGGGTCCGCTTTTTGAGTGTTTGCTAAGCAAAGTTTGTAAATTCGAGTCTTTTTAATTTCTAACAAAATCAATGAGTCAGGGCTTAGTAATTGAATTTTAAATCAAGATCTTGTTTTGATCCCTACAGTTCTCTTTTGTGTTAGAACTCATTGCTCATGCATGGTTCCTTCTCTTGCTGATCGGTGTCATTTCAGATAAGTTATTTAATTAATCTACAAATCACTGGGTATTTCGGATAAGTTAATTAGTTAATCTACATAACACTAGGTATTCCAGATAAGTTAATTCGTATATTTAGCACAGAACCCATTATTTAATCTATGGGAATAAACGTTCTCATTCCACTGCTCGTGTCTAAGGATACTGTCTAGTTCTTTTTATTTAGTTCAGTTATTGCTCACCCGTGTCCACTGAGTGTAAGTACATAATGGGGTTGAACTTTTAACCCTATATCATCAAATTTACAAGCAAAGGTTTTTACCGAGCAGGTCAATGGCCCGTAGCTATTGAGATAAAGCAAACACATCAGAAATAACGTAACTGATGAAACTTTTATGTGAGTACATCTAAATCATCTTCAGTTTTGCTTTTTAAAAAATATTTCTTTATAGGGAAACGCTTAACATTACTACTGCCATTAAAGATTCTTCTTCTATGTGCCCTGTCCCTTCAGAACGTAGGCGATCATGGATCTCCACGTCTCCCTATCCCTGGTAGCTCTTAGTATGTTTGCTCCTGTTGCTCCTGGCAACCCCCGTTCCGTCATCCACCTGATCAGACCCTGCAAATATGTTATCCGCTGCCTTCCTCTGTCTCTCCTTCCCTCTATCTGTCCAGTCAGTATCAGGTTCTCCAGGCTCTCCTTCCTCATTGCATGTCCCAGGAACTTCAGTTGTCTCTTCCTGATGCTCAGCATCAATTTTCTTTTTGTTGCCATTCTTTCTAACACTTCGTCGTTGCTTGCATGCTCAGTCCACGATATCGTAGCATCCTTTTGTAGAACCACATTTCGGCCGCTTTCAGTTTTGTCCTCATTTTCGATGATATTGTCCAGCATTCACAGCTGTGATGAGCAAATTCCACACTTGGTATATACTCACTCCACCCACCTCCGATCATTTCTTTTAAAGTTGAGTTCATGCGGTAGCCAATTATATTTGCCTTTCACCACAGAAACATTACAAAGTCCTTCGTTATATTCATTTTATATAATCTGTGCCAAGCATTTGTAATAGCAATAAAAGTTATTTCTGATATTGTAATTTAGGAAAGTCTCAAACACCGAGAAATAAACTAAGCCTATTTCGGAGAAGAGGTAAATCCTTGGAGGTGGTTCCGTGGGGATTTAGTAAATATTATTGGCAGAGGAACGACCTCCTCAGTCGGTCAGTCATACAAGACCTTACTTGTACCAATGAAAATGGCCATGTTTCTTTACGTGCCTAGTCTCCTCAGGATTCTGGCGACCATGGTTCTCCCAAATTTCGTGTTCCTTGTAACTCTTAATCTTTGTCTTGCTGCTATTACTTGTAAACCCTGTTCTGCCATCCATTTAGTCAAGCGCCTCAAGTATGTTATGCGTTGTTTTTTTGTCTCTCTTGCCCTCTATGGGTCCCTTGAATATGGATCTCCACAACTTTTTTCACCTTGTAGATTTTAATAGATATTGCCTTTATGTTGTTTCTTCCAAAGCCTATTTGCCATATATTTGCTGTTATGGTGCCCTCCTACGAGGATTTAACTCTTCCTCTTGCTATATATAAATTACCTGCGTGACATTTAGAGAGTAGTTAAAGAGCAGTCAATTATAACAATTAACGGAAACAGTTAACGACAGCTACTAGTCAGGCAGCGTAATAATACCTTCGGACTTACTTATTTCTATATTACTATTTATTAACACTTCTTTAGAATATCTTGTTTCCTGTTATACTAAGACACTGTTTGAACCTACCTTCTCGTTCCGTGTCTTACTTCCGGCACAATCCGGTCACAACTTTGCGGCGAAGATCCACAACATTAATTCACCTTCACGAAATATGCTATGCGTTGTTTTTATATGTGGCGTTTTCTCTCAATCTGTCCCGTGAGCATCAAATTTTCGAAGCATTCCTTCCTTATTATGTGTGCCAGAAACCTCAATGGTCTCTTCCCGATGTTAAGTATTAGTTTTCTTTATGTTTTAATTTTCTCCTAATCGTTGTCTTTGCTTACATTTTCGGTCCACGGTATCCTCAGCATCCTTCTGTAGGAATAAATATTGGTTGCTTTAAGTCTATTTTTCATCTTTGAAGTAATTGTCAAGCTTCCACTTTCATAGAGTAAGACATATATAATGTAATACTCAATTTCTCAGTTCAATACTCTTTTCTTTGTTCCCAATGAAGTTGCATTTTCCTTCATACTCTGCTTAGTTTTTGGACTGCGTTTTCATATCTAAGTGTCACATTTTCTGTCATCTGTAAGAAAACTTACCAGATATTTACATATTTGTGCTTGGATGATTTTGGTATCTCAGAATTGTAATTTGCATATCTATATATATAAAAGGCAATCTGTAAGTCTGTGTGTGACTGTTACCTTTGCACGCCTACATTTTTTAAGCTACGCCATTCAAACTTTGTAGGGACACTTGTCTACATGGAATCCAGGTCGACACATACTTTTTGAGTTTCAATTTTACCTTTCGCACTTTTTGGTCAATGGTGCCGATTGTTTACCTTTGCTCAGTAAAAGATCTAAGATGGTTGCTAAATTACGTCACAGAAATCAAATCACACGTGTCAAACGCGACTAGAATATTTTTTTATTAAAATGAAAAAAAATGAGCCTTTATATCTAATTTCTATTCCGACGTTTTACGTCACAGAAATTAAATCACAGGTGTCAAACGCGACTAAAATATGTTTTTATTTTTTTAAAAATGAGCCTTTTTATTTAATTTTTATTCCGACGTTTTAAAAATTCATTTGGTCAACAAAAATATGTGAATAATTTTCCCCGTCATTTTGAAACAAAAGAAATATTTTTTTTAAAAAAAAAGTGTTTTCCAAAGAATAGAAAATTTGTAAAATAAAAAGTGGCATCTTTTCCTACTACTAAAATGTCCTGAGTTGCACGGGCAACGCCGGGTTATGATGCTAGTTATCATTAAACCATTATAACTAGCAAATATATATTTCAGACGCTGTCGTTTTTTATATCAGTCATAAAGAAGTTTGTGATTATAATATAAGGAACATTGTTCAGCACTCACTGACTATAGTAGGACATAAATCACATTGCAGTTTAGTACAATTTGAGAACCATTAAAGTTCAAGTACCATTCGGTTAAGTGCCATACGCGATGCACGCTTTAACTATCAGGTCTCGAAAGAGGACAAGACTGACTAAGCAGAAGATTATCTCGCAGTAGGTTGCCATTACTTTCTGCGGTAGACTGGTTGATAGCCAAGGCTATAGAACCCAATCAGTCTTGTTAGTTCACCCATAACGGGAGGTAAGAGACGGATTAATACCTTTTCCAAGGGAATTTGTGCGTAAGCGAATGCAGGGAATTCAACTGGAATTCGAACTCGGCTCCCCCGATTCCTCATTCCGAGCCGATATCCACTGCACCACAATGCACATCATGTACCATTGCTCACAACATTCTATGCTGCTTTTCAAAAAGCAACTTTTGCAACCCTATGCAATTAACGAGTTCACTAATCAATGCACAATTCGAGGCGATTGAACGTTGAGACGCAGTTGTAGTAAATCGCTTCATCTAAAAAAGCTTACGGCCTATCACGTTGAATACAACGATTCTCGCTCGATCACCGAAGTTAAGCAACGTTGATCCTAGTCAGTACTTAGATGGTTGACCGCTTGGGAATATCAGGTGCTATAAGCTTATAGTGACGGATGTGCGTTGTGGATATCGGCTCGAAAAGAGAAATCGGTGAGCCGAGTTCGAATTCCAGTTGAATACCCTGCATTCACGTAAGCACTGGTACCCTTGGGAATGGTATTAATCCGTCCCTTCCCTCCAGATATGGGTTAAATAACAGGGTAGGACTTGGGGACCCTGCCCTTAAAAACAAATCCCAATGAATCTTGATACTCGAAAAGAAAAATGTATTACTAGACACAAAACCTATATAAACAACAATAAATTGTTGAAAGAAGAAAGTATTACCAGCAATAAATAAAGTTTAGTTGGCAATAAATGACCCACCGAGGTTGATATGCCATAAAAACAACCAACAACCATCAAAAAAATCATTCATTTGCAACTTTTAAAGAGATATGAATAAATCAGTGATATTTTAACCTCTGATATACGAGAAAAGTTACAATACCGACTTTAATATGTTAATCAACTTTTACCTGAATATATACGTCAATCAATGTATTTGCTTTTCACCTGAGAACATATTTTCATAATTTTTGTTATCTTGAACAGTTTTGTCTTCATCCATTATATATATTAGTCTATTGATTTGTTCCCCTTGTTGTTTGAAGGCGAGGCTTGGCCGAGTAATTAGAATACTTCAGTTATTCTGAGGAATATAAATTATTTCGGTTTTTTTTCGATAGTTTTTGTGTTGAACAAGGTCTTCGTAACCTAACCACAATGGTGTTCGACGTTCGTAAGAGTGTCGTAGCAATATCACTCTCTCGCTCACCAACACAAAAACGCACACACACAGATACGCGCTCACAAAATGTCAACATATTTTTATTTTTCTGCACTCTTCTCCGATGAAGTAACTTATCAACTGCCGAAAAGTTCGATATTCATTTTTAAGCAATAGCATTTCCTCTTTTTGGAATGATGAAAAGAGTTTCGTAGCGGAAAAAAAAAAATTTCTACAAACGAGAAAATCATTTTATGCATTTCAAAAGAACTGTACTACACGCAAAGTCTTTGGTGTCATTTTTGGCGATATTTTTTTTTTCCTAAAGATCTTTTCTTTTAATATAGACAAAAAATACACTTACATGATTAAAGAAAGAAGCCGGTTTTGTATGAATTTCGTCAAAAGAAGTCGACGCGATTTATTAGTCCCCACTTTTCAACTGATAAAAAACATATTTAAAATTTACAAAATATATCCTTCTGTACATTAGCAGATAAAATTGCATCATATATAAATTAAAAAAATATTTCGCTATAGTTTAACTTTCGTGATAATATGAGCAAATGATCCAAGGGAATAGGTTTTACAATATCTTGTCTAACATGGTCGTTTCATATTTCTAGGTTGGCACATTTTCATTCGCGACTTATATTTTTATAAGCATTACTATTAGTGTAGCCCGGCGTTGCTCGGGTGTAATAAAATCTTCAAAACTAATCCATGGTCCTGGAGCTCAGACTCAACTTAAAGAATATTGAAATAATAAAGTAATTGCGACAATTTACCAATCGCACACACACACACACACACACACACACACACACACACACACACATATATATATATATATATATATATATATATATATACTAGCATATAGCCCGGCGTTGATCGGGTGTAATGAAAGCTTTAAAACTAATCCATGGTCCTGGAGCTCAGACTCAGGCTAAAGAATATTTGTGTGAAGTTTGGTGAGAATCAGATAAAAATTGTGGATTTGTATAAAGGACATACAGATAAACAGACACACACACACAAACATCTTGCCTTTTATGTATATTATCGATTTTCTGCACTATTGTAAGAACTGCAACCTTGAAACTTCTGAATATCGTCTCTTGTATCTTTCTGTATATTATATCCTTCTATAACTCGATTTTTTTCGATTATCGATTTTCGATATTTATCAGGGGTGCCTCGACACAAAACTTAGCGAAGAACACTCGCAGACGCTTATATTATAACTCTGTAAAGTTTCAAGAAAATCGATTCATCCGTTTCGGAGTCAATAGATAACGGACACACACACACACACACACACACACACACACACACACACACACACACACACACACACACACACACACAGAGACAAAGTTCCATTTATAAATAAGTTTAGATAGATATCATGAGTTCCTATTTTAATACCTATTTTTGTAAATATTTTTTTTTGTTTTTATGATCTTATCGCCCAAGGCAAGGCATTTTACTGCCACTGTATTGCAGGGTGTTACATAGGAAAAGTATGAGAAAGAATGACAGCTTATAGGAGTGTCAGAAAGCGGTTAAGAGAAGGATGAGAATATTGATGAGAGTGTAGTGGACAAAGAAACGATCATGAGAGAGAGGATGCAGGTTAGTGAGATAGGAGATGACTACTGACGTTAGATTTGTATTCGGAACGTAGGCGATCACAGCTCTCCATATATATTTTTTTCTATGAATTGTCATACCTTGTTGTAAAATTGGATTGGTTTTCTATTCTCAGCTTAACGTTTTTGAATTCTGAGTTGTTTACAACACACGTGGCTAGAAATCATCATAGATACTGCTACTTAATCCATAGTTTGTTCGACGAATGGATGAATTTATATATCGTTTAAATGCGAAAGTGAATGCAAACTTTTTAGCCAGAACTAAGCATTCTGCACCGGTAATAAATACACTACAAATGTTGCGTCATATTGAAATATTGAAGAATGTATGGCTTTATTTTGAAAACAAAATTTTTTATCAATAAATAAACCCCAAATATATAAGTCACAGAAATGTATTTAAGTTTATTCGGACTGTTGTCCTTTATTGTCATGTTTATGATGTTTCCATTCTTGTACGCCTCATCCTTCATCAGGTGCTAGGAATTTCGTAGTGAACCCTTTATTTCGATGACTGTGATTGTATCATTCTCATACTATATGCGATGCAATGTCCGGTAGGCATGTAGTTATCTCCCTTTAACTTAAACGTCTAAGTTAATTGATCTCTCACCACTTTGGGTCAAGTTACAGGGACTAAGCAACAACTATATCAACTGGGCCATGTGTTCTTGAGGACATCAGTGTATGAATTTTTGCGGACTTATAAATCTAATATCTTTAAACTTTTTTTTTACTAGAACTTATATTGAAATCTTTGAAGCTAATGATTTTCTCTAGCACTTCGTATTATTGGTTCCTCTATTGTATTCATTTCTATACTTGGCCTGCTGAGGAGAAATTTTGGCCGAGCATATGCGTTGATTCCTAAAGTTTACGTAGGTTCCAATTAAGTTAACGTAGTTATGAATTATTTCAACCGTACAGGGCGGTGATCCCCTTTCCTTCTCCATATATGGTCAGCTATACCTGATTTTTCTACATTCCCTCGTGTTACGGCCTTTTGATGTTCTTGTAGCCCTTCCTAACTACATGGCGACTGGAAATGCCATCGCACATTGAATGAGAACAATATACCTCTGTGATCAAAATGAGTTCAGTTCGAAAGTTCTCACATTTGAAGAGGGCTGGCGCGTACAACGGCCGAAACGTTGTAAACATGGCAATAAAAATGAGGACAACAGTTCGAACAATGTAAATAATGTAAATGCTACCTCATATCATAAGTATGGCCACACAGAAAAGTATTTGATTAACACAATATCGTAATATTTTATCTTATATTCTTCTGTGATTAGTTTATGTTTTGTTATGAGCTCGATGATATTCTATAACATTCATCAAACTATAAACACTTGATTTTATCAATTTTTTTAACATCATCAGTAAAACATTTCTGTTTACTATTCTACTGTTTTTACACTGTCATTATTCCCAGTAATTATCGTTTGAATTCTCAATATATCTTTGTTAATGACGAACCACAAGTTTTCCAATGAATTAAACGTTCCGTTCTGTGTTGACTCTGGGTCCCCAGGTTAATACATAAAATGATATCAACAAAAAAGACGATTTTTTTTATTCGGATACAGCGGTAGCAGTTTAGATTCTAAGAGGCGTCAGGAAGAATGACGTCCCGGAAATGCATGTCACGCGTTGGCCCAGGGTGACCTCGCCGGTGAACTTAGCCAGTCTCACATCTCGGTGTGGGAGGTGTATCGACGCCTCGAAATTTTTGCGACTTTGTCGAATTGGTGCCATATTGAACTTATATCCGAAACCTAGACAAAAGGCAATCCACCACTGTCAGAATACCACGCCCACAATGTACGCTGGTGAGTCTCTGACCATTCTGGCCCTAGCTTTTGCATTCTGTAACATAAAACCTGGAATGGTTTGAGACTGAGAATATTAATTTGGCGTCTTTCAAACTTGTTCTTTTGGCAAAGATGTACAATAGACAACTTGGCAGGATATGAAATCGCATTGTCTTGCATGAATTCGCACTTCAACTTAATGGTTAATATTTGTGACTTGAAGCATTACATACAATAAATCTATACATTTACCTTGATACAACAATAAAATATGATGTGACCCAATGACTTTTATTTCCTAAAATATTTGACTTCTTTTGACTTCTTGGGGAATTCGAACATGTTTGTTCATCAGGTTCCGCTAACGGTGCTCTAAACTCATGACAAAAATAAAAATTGAGAAATTGGTTTTTTGTATTTCCTCATCCAGATTAGTTGTTTTTTATGTTTAGTGTTTTTAATCATTTCACCCCAATAAAGATGATAATGCCACTAAGACGCAATGGGCAACTGAGAATGAATGAGAATGAGAAGACTTAATTGAGATGTGAGAAGAACAAGGACTGAGAAGACAGACGTTAGCGATTGGCGTGATATTTAACTTTTTAATGATTCTAAGTGACAGGATAGCAAGAAGTTAGAAAAGAGGTCCTTTAGCGGGAAGGGAGAGAAAAGAAACAATCAGAATAGAACATACGTTTGTGTCTAGCTAGTTCAACAGTAAAACAGTGAAACCTAGTTGCCAATTTAGTTGTACGCTTAAATTTATACTGTTAAAGTTTCAAAGAGGAAAGCACATTAGAAAAATAGGCATCAAAATATTTGTATAAAATACAGAGGAAAGCTACATCACGTTGACGAGAAACTATTTGAAGTCGAGATAATTGTTCTGAATTGATTACATTAAAGAATTTTGCCAAGAATCTCGAGATATGCAGAAACACCCAACCAGATATGACAGCAATATTCAATTCACGGTACATTTATAAATGTGCAAGATGGATTCTAACGAGAATTATGTGTTCTGACACAGAGAATCAACTTTCCTACTAAAAAAATTGTAGTTTAGTTATTTGCAAATTGATTATTGATTGAATGTCGTTCACTTAAATGCCATACGTGATACACGCTTTGGGCAATCATGTCTCGAAAGAGACATGACTGACTGGACAGAGGATTATCCCGCAGTAGGTTGCCATAGCCTTCTGCAGTAGACTGGTTGCCAGCCAAGGCTATAGAACCCAATCTGTCCTATTATATAACCCTTTACTGGAGGGAAGAGACGGATTAATACATTTCCCAAGGGTATTTGTGCGCAAGTGAATGCAAGGAATTCAACTGGAATTCGAAATCGGCTCCCTGATTTGTCGGTCAGAGTCGATATCCACTGCACTACAACGCACATCAATTTAGTAGAAATTAATTTTAAATTCTTTACTATAGAAAGGAACTACAAGTCATTCAGAAAAATTGACATTGATCGGGAATTAATACAACCATTACTAGCTAAAAAATAAATTTATTATCTTCATAATATAAATGCACTAGCAGTATACCCCAGCATTGCTCGGGTGTAATGAAAGCTTCAAAACTAATCCATGGTCCTGGACTCTTTGGACGTTGGCACGAAAGACTAAAAAGCAATAGTTTTTTCTAGTTAAAGCGAAACCGTAGACTGAAAGAAAAAGGAATGAATGTAAGTCAAATTTTGATTTCATGTTATCAATATCAAATTAGTTTTTTTCGTCGTAAACCGAATTTTGAAGGCTAAATAAGTCCTCTGAGTAAATGGTATCATGGCTGAGACTAAGAACTACAATTATATCTACTTAGAGCCAAACCCGAAGCAAAAACTAAAATAAAGGGGCTGAAAAAATACAGACATACAGGCAGATAAACAGACACACACACAAACATCTTGCCTTATATATACAGATGTTATCTATTTTCTGCACTGTTGTAAGACCTGCAACCTTGAAACTTCTGAGTATGGTTTCTTATGTCTTTGTCTATGAGTGTATCAAATTTGATTAAAATCGGACCACTCCTTCTATAACCCGACTTTTTCAATTACTGATTTTCGATATTTATCAGGGGTACCTCGACACAAAAGCTATCTAAGAACACTCCCAGACGCTTGTAGTACAACTGTGTAAAATTTCAAGAAAATCGGTTCAGCCGTTTCGGAGTCTATAGGTAACGAACACACACACACACACACACACACACACACACACACACACACAAAGTTCCATTTATAAATGACTTTAGAGTTTTAATTATTTTACAAGGAAATACATTGAATATAGGAAAGAAATAGACGGTCACTAGACACATTTAAAAAAATACATTTTCTCAACATAGACTAAATTTTGACTAGCATTTAGGTTCCACCCTTTTACAGTGAAACCAATCAAATGTAACAGCAATACTCTAACAGATTCTTTGCTCGCACTTCCCACCTGTAGAATTCCCTTCCGTTTACTTGCTTCCCTGAAAACTACAATATCCAAGAATTTAAATGCAAAGCCAATTACCATCTATTGTCTTCTTGACTCACATTCTTTCCATGACAGCCCTTGTATCAAGCTTTTCCTTTACATTACACTTTCATGCTGCCCTCTGCAGAATTGTATTCTCTGTTCTTACATATTCTCTTATTCCCCTGTTACTTGTTTCTCTTTTTCATCTCCCCTCTTCTGTAACCCCCTGCGCACCAGTGGCAATTCTGCCTTGCTTGGGGGGGGGGGGGAAGATTTTTTTAATTACTAATTGAATAAAGCTACTTATATCTGTAATAATACATCTATATTGATTTCCTTGGAGAAATTCCTAGAAAGCCCACAAAAAAAGGAAATGATCATATTTAATAAAAATGACCATGAATACTAACTTCTTTTTGTTCCGTGTCCATCAGGATGTAGGCGATCGTGGCCATCCACATTTTCCTGTTCCTAATATATACCCTGATCTTTCATCCATTTGCTTAAGCTCATTAAGTATGCCCCACGATGTTTTACCCTGTCACTATTTTTCTATATACGTCTGGGGAGTAACATATTCTCAAAACTCTATAATTTGTTCACATATTCGGTTTATGATATCCTCAGCATCCTTCGGTAGAACCTCATTTCTGTGGCTTCGAGTCTCTCTTTCATTATTGAGGAGATTGTCCAGAATTCGCGGTCATTTTGGAGGACAGATATCACATAACAGTCCAGTATTCTTTCTTTTGTTTCCAACGAAACTTTCGTCAATACTCTATACATATAAATTTTATTTTAAAATGCATTTTAAATCAGGAAGAAATAGATTGGCAATAGTAAAGTTTTTAGAAAAAACAATTACTAACAAAATAAGATTTTAAAAAATATATAATAAAAATATCATTTTAATGAATTCATAGTAGAAATGCATTGAAAATCAGGAAGAACGCGTTTATCAGTGGTCATGAATTCAAGCAAGCGTCATTAACAGAATTAGGTTTTCCTTAGATAGAATTTTTCATTACACATAGCAAAGAATCTTTTATTCGAACTGAAATAATGCGAAATTGATTTCATGTGATACAAGAAAAATAGGTTGTTGTATGTTGACATGCAAAGGGTTAATCTTATTCAATTGGTTTCTTTTCATTTGGTGACAAGCGAGCGGTATCCATAGTTTGCCAAACGGTCAAACGACGTTCCAATTACTACACTCGAATCAATTTCCTTTTCGCGTCATCGGACCGCCTCAATTGCTTGTTCGCAAGGCGCATGCGCACGTTTGATATCAGTGACTCAATTAACGGAGAATTGACAAATCGGGGATGGCGTTAAATGAAGCACACGTGACCTGCTTGGGCGACTCCAAACCCTCTTCAGAAACGGTCGCTTAAATCCTTTCACCCCGTAACAACCTGTAACACAAACTGGCCTCTTCACAATACCTCACTGGTAGAAAATAAATATTAATTACTTTCTGGATATTTTTCTCCCATATAATCGTTTTATTAGATTTCTTGATTTTATCTCTATTTTTTGTTTGAAATTTGTATGAAATATCTTCAGACAACAATTCGATTTTCATCAATCCTGCTTCTGTGGGCACACCGGTACCAAATGGTATTGAAATGCAGATAAAGCTCGTTTCAAAAAAAAATTATTTGTGATACACACTTCACCCAAGCTGCGATATTTTGTAGATAAATTGGAATTTCTACAAATACAGTATAATCTCGCCTCGATCAAAAATCTGGTGTGGGCGTCAAAGCAAACCTCACTGCCGAGCTTGAAAAGAACCTCCTATCCGTAGTGGACTGGGGTAAGAAATGGCTCGTAAATTTTAATGCTTCCAAAACGAAGCTGCTACCAATTAACCATCATAGACAATCGTACCTACCTTCCTCCCATTAGCATGGAACAGGCTTGCCTCCCAGAGTGTAAAACACTACGACTCCTTGAATACTGCTGCCACGTCTGGTCGGGTGCCCTTGCTATTCTCCTCGGGGTTCTTGACAAAATACAACGTAGAATCTGTAATGTGATCGATACCAACTTAGCAGACGGCTGCAGTCACTCTTTCATCAGTATTCATAAATACTTTCACGACTTCTCCTCTGATGAACTTAGATCACTGGTGCCTCCTAGGTACGAATTTACACTTGATACTAGATTGGCAACTAGGTCCCACCTTTTACAGTGAAACCGATAAAATGTAACCGCAATTTCTACTCCAACAGTTTCTTTTCTCGCACTTCCCGCCTGTGAAATTCCCTTCCACATACTTGCTTCCCCGACAGCTACAATCTCCAGGAGTTTAAATCTAAGGTCAATAGACACCTCCTAACACACTAACTCCCATCCTTTCCCAAAAACACTCTTCCCATCTACCCAACCCCCATCCTCGGTATCCTCACCCGTCTAACACCCTCCTTCTGACATTTCCTATATCTAACCACTCTTTCTCGTCAATTTCCCCTATGTAACACCCTGCGCAATGGTGGCAGTGGTTTGCCTTGCTTGGGGTCAAATGATTAAAAAAAATACTTGTTCAGTCAAATATGGGCTCAGAAAGCAAAAAAAGGTTTTTATATCAAACAAAAGATCTGTTGATTCTGAGAATAACATGGACAGACCATGTGAGCAATGATGAAGTTTTGGAGAGGATGGAAACGAAAAATAAACTATTGCTTCAGATCAGGATGTCAGATTTAGGGAAAGAGAGACAGGGAAAAGCAACGCGTAACTTACTTGGGTGGGGCAACAGAGGAAGCGTACTAAGAGCCACTAGGTACAGAGAGATGTTGAAGGACATGATCGCCTTACGTCCTGAAAGGACACGTTACATAGAAGACAAAGAAGAAGAAGAAGAAGAAGAAGAAGAAGAAGAAGAAGAAGAAGAAGAAGAAGAAGAATATCGGTCAATTAACTATTCTATCATATTATTGTGAGGGGACGGTACCTGTAGAGGTGAAAAAAATATATCATAAAAAGAAATGATTTATTACCGAAGAGAAAAAAAATCTGATTCTACAAAAGAATAGAGGTGATAAATCCATTCGCTACCATTCTCTACCATTCCAACTGGAATATTATATGAAAATATTATAGATAGATATGAATTGACTGAGATAGATAGATAGATAGATAGATAGATAGATAGATAGATAGATAGATAGATAGAATCAGACTGAGATAGATAGATAGATAGATAGATAGATAGATAGATAGAATCAGACTGAGATAGATAGATAGATAGATAGATAGATAGATAGATAGATAGATAGATAGATAGATATGAACAGACTGAGATAGAATTATCGACCAAAAACCATGAAATATGTAGCCAAATCGATCACGTGTCCAGGTCTAACTGTACAATCCTATTTGGACGGAAAGTCATATGACATGGGTCCTTGAAATTTCAATTTGCTGTTTTCTGTAAATCGCTCTTTTTCGTTGGTTAATATATATTTCACACTTGCTCACGAAATCTTTCTTCATTTTTTCTCAGCACGCAGATAATGGCTTTTCATATTGATAAAAAAGTAGATTTTCACACTAGCTTGTGAATTTTCAAACATTAAAAAAAAGAGAGTTATTTTTATTTCGTACTTATTACAAAAGCCCAGCGGCGAGAATCTGTTTCATTCACAATCTGAAGATAGCGTTTAAACATGAAACAAACTGTCTACGCTAAGTGTTGACCTCTGTGTCATGGACAGTAGTAAATGGGCAAGTTTTACACACACAGTCAGAAAGAAGAAGCGAATGACATTCTAAAATAAGATAGATAGATAGATAGATAGATATGAACAGACTGAGATAGATAGATAGATAGATAGATAGATACATAGATAGATAGATAGATAGATAGATAGATAGATATGAATTGAGATAGATAGATAGATAGATAGATAGATAGATATGAGCAGACTGAGATAGATAGATAGATAGATAGATAGATAGATAGATAGATAGATGATTGAATTAGATAGATAGATAGATAGATAGATAGATAGATAGATAGATTGAGATAGATAGATAGATAGATAGATAGATAGATAGATAGATAGATAGACAGACTGAGATAGATAGATAGATAGATAGATAGATAGATAGATAGATAGATAGATAGATAGATAGAATTGAGATAGATAGATAGATAGATAGATAGATAGATAGATAGATATGACAGACTGAGAAGATAGATAGATAGATAGATAGATAGATAGATAGATAGATAGATAGATAGATATGAACAGATTGAGATAGATAGATAGATAGATAGGTAGATAGATAGATAGATAGATAGATAGATAGATATGAATTGAGATAGATAGATAGATAGATAGATAGATATGATATGAACAGACTGTGATAGACAGACAGACAAATAGATAGATAGATAGATAGATAGATAGATAGATAGATAGATAGATAGATAGATATGAACAGACTGAGATAGACAGACAGACAAATAGATAGATAGATAGATAGATAGATAGATAGATAGATATGTATTTACTGAGATAGATAGATAGATATATAGATAGATAGATAGATAGATAGATAGATAGATAGATAGATAGATAGAGAGGTCGCAGTTCTTACAATAGTGCAGAAAATCAATAATATATATATAAAAGGCAAGATGTTTGTGTGTGTGTCTGTTTATCTGCCTGTATGTCTATTTTTTCAACCCTTTTATTTTAGTTTTTGGTTTGGGTTAGGCTCTAAGTAGGTATAATTATAGTTCTTAGACTCAGCAATGATACCATTTACTCAGAGGACTTATTTAGCCTTCAAAATTCAGTTTATTGATATCGATACCAGGAAATCAAAATTTGATTTACATCCATTCATTTTTCTTTCAGTCTACGGTTTTGCTTTAACTGAAACAACTACTGCTTTTTAGTCTTTCGTCTTCCTGAGATCCAGGACCATGGATTGGTTTTAAAGCTTTCATTACACCCGAGCAACGCTGGGCTATACTGCTAGTAACTAATAATAGAACCACTATAGCCAAGATCATTTGTACACATTGACTCATAGCTATCCGTAACAGGTAAAACCCTTCATAGCATCTTCGTTATTTTTATTTTTCGTAGAGACGATATTGTAATGAAGCAGAGTGTCTGCCAAAATGTGATGCAATTTCGAGTGTGAAAATCTCCGTAACTTCCTGACAAACGAAATTAAACAAACTTTATATTGAACAATAAACTATTTATTTCTCAAAATTCAAACAAGATATTCAAATGATGTAGATTTTATTTCACAAATCTAAATTTTTTTAAATATGCAAACCAGCTGTGACACGACACATGTCAAGTCAGTAGTCTAGCTCATGCCAAACACGTCGTAGCATGACTGCGTAACATTCTCCGGAGCCTCGGTGATTCTCCTTAAATTTTACTAGGCTTATAGGAAGAGAGGGTTATAGAACTGTGTTTTAACATAGATTCATAGAAAGAAATAACAAATAAGGTGAATATGATGGCCATTTTAAAAGCACATCCATCTTTCTGGGAGATTCACATATAGATAAGTTCACACTGACGCGGTGGAGAATGTTATGGAAGACATGCTGTATGGGATTGAAAATATTCTTCATATTTTTATTAAATAATCACCAAGCTATACCGTGTATATAAGCCAATTCTTTAAATGTACAAGATACTTAAAATGTTGAAAAGAGGATAAAAAAGGGCCTCAACTCATTCGGGAATGGACTGAAAAATTTCATTGCCAGAGAGAATAAGTGAGATGGAATTTTTATTTTTTTTAAAGAAGAAACTAAATAACATATTAATTGGCCTAACTTTTAGCATCATTTAATATATATATGGTAGACTTTAAAAAAAAACAGTCGCTACTCTAGCATCGTTCATTCAGTAATGAATTAGAACACTCTCACTACTGGCGTATGAATACATGGTGTATCACACGCTAAAATCTTCCTCTATCTACCGAGCGCCCGTACTGATAAGCTGTGATACAATGAAACAGATCTGTCTGCGGATTTCATATATATATATATATATATATATATATATATATATATATATATAAAATGGTGCGATGGATAAATTAGTGTCAAAATTACGCAAAAGAATGAAAATAACAGTGCCATCTCATTTTAACAGATATATTTACTAAATTTACACCAAACTATCACCATTAGACTCGTTGAACTCTTTTCGAATACTGTCTTCAGATTGACACGCAATCACACTGAAACGTTGCTAAGCGGGCTTCCGGTGAGAATGCCATGTAGTACAGCATGCCGTTCCCAAATTTCTGGAGGAGTGAATTGCCTCATGGATTAAGCCTTAAGAACCCACTCTATTCTGTTATTTAACCCATAATAGGAGGGAAGCGGCGGATTAATACCTTAGGGTATTTGCTCGTAAAGGAATGCAAAGAATTCAACTGGAATTCGAACTCGGCTCCCCGATTTCTCGTTCCGAGCCTATATCCTCTGCACCACAACGCACATCTTCATAACATGTCCCAAAAAACTTCAGCTGTCTTTTACTGATGCTACGTATCAGTTTCCTTCTTGTGACTATCCTTTGTCGTTGTTCACGTGTTCTGTCTTCTGTTTTTCGGTTGATTCAAGTTTTTCTTTTATCTTTGTTGAGATTGTCCAGCCTTCAGTGCTATAGTGAAGAACATATGACATATAACAATCCAGTATGCTTTCTTTGTTTCCAGTGAAATTTTTCTGTTTCTTAATATTCAATTGTGTTTCTGGTCAATTTTATTGACAATATTTCTATTCTTCTGTTTTCTTGTTTTTCCTCAAATTTCATTAACTGACAAATTAAATCCAAACACACACACACACACACACACACACACATATATATATATATATATATATATATATTAGCCATCCACATACAAGCCTGTTTCGCTGTATCACAGCTCATCAGAGTGGCGAGACACATCCACTTGCTTCTGGCCGGGATCGAAAACATGACCGATTTTGTGTCAGTCAGAGTCACTCCCCACTAAGCCATAAGCGCATGGAATCAGAGATTAGCAATTTTAACATGTTGTATATAGGCAGTGTATACACATGCCAGCCACCGAAAGAACTCAATTCATTTGAAGAGTAACGCTTATATCGCAGAGTGGAAACTGTTTATAATTTTTTCTTTCTCGGTGAGCGCAATCGTAATGAGGGCATAATATATATATATATATATATATATATATATATATATATATATATATATATTATGCTCTCATTACGATTGAGCTCTTTGGAGAAGATATATATATATATATATATATATATATATATATATATATATATCAAGAACCATCGTCTGACGAAATTCATAGTATTAAAACATGAAAGCTTTTGTGAAGCGATGTAAACTGTTTTTATTATAATCACTTAAAACATATTATAATTTAGTGATTCACTTTGTATAGAGCACTTTTTAAAAAGTAAATGATATGAAGTCTAGATTTTTACTCCATTTGTTCTTATATATATATATATATTGGAGATCAGAATAAACCAATTATTTTAAATATGCAACAATTTAATTTCAGTAGTATATATAATCATTCAGGTTTGTGAGGCACGTATTAAAACCCTGAAAACATACTATTCATGTTAAAATATAAATGAATGATCAGAAATCGCTTAGTAATTTTATCTTTCTAGGAACAACAAAATAGCTCATTTTTTTCTCCAGAAAAAAATAGTAAATGAAAGATCAGAAAATATGTCTAAATGTATTCAGACTCATAAATACATACTAGGATCCTATAAACAGGAATAAAAATGTTCTAAGATCCTTAAATAACTCCTCCATAATTTTGAAAATTTTTCGGCTGTTTGAAAATTCCAGTTTAGCTAAGTGACAAATTTATCCACATTAATTTTCTTTTTTTCTCTCTCTCTCTTTCTCTCTGTCTCTGTCTCTCTCTATCTCTCTATGTGCGCGTGTGTGTGAGAGAGAGTGTGTGTGTGTTAGTGTATTTTTTTAATCGTATCACTCCGAGCAATGCGGTAACGCTACAGATGTGCAGGGGGCTACATAAGAGTAAAACGATTAGAGTGTGAAGAGATAGACGAATCAGTTAGAAAGGAGCAGGAGAAGGAAGGGAATACAGGTGTGATAACAATTGCAAAGGTGGAGAGAAAGGAAAGGATATACAGAGTGGTATAGAAAGAACTAGAATCAAGTGGTTAAGAGATGAGTATTGACATTGCATTTAAATTCCTGGAGGTTGTAGCCGTCAGGAAAGCGAGTTCCACTGGCGGAAAGTGCGAGAAAAGAAACTGAAGGAGTAGAATTGTCTGCATTTGATTGATCTAACTGTGAATGGGTGAGACCCAGTAGCCAGTTTGGTTGCACGAGTAAACATCTGTTGCAGAGGTACCAGTGACTTAAGTTCGTTTGCGCAGAAGCCATGAAAGTATTTATAGAACAGACAGAGGGAAACCACATCCCGTCGGTGGGGAAGTGGCTGGAGTCAGGCCGCTAAGTCGGTACCTATCACATTAGTGATTCTCCTTTGGAGCCTGTCAAGAATATTGAGATGAACAGTGGGGCGCGCCTGACCCTATATGGCAGCAGTACCCCATGCACGGAAGAATAGTTGATTTTTATATATGCAGGATGGATTCAGGCGGAAAAGACATACTGGCCCGACACACTGACCCAACCTTTCTAGCAGTGGATTTAGCTATTGACTCAATGTTCCACTTGAGATTGGATGAAAGGGTAAGGCCAAGGAGGCGCAGTGTATTGCTCTCAGGGAGACTCGCTTGGTCCATGCTTATGGGATTTAGGAGAGGTTGCCTGTAATGATTGACAGACAGCAGCTTGGTCTTAGAGGCATTGCGTGTATGAATTATATCAGTTGTATTTGACATTAATATCTGTGACATGTTGCAGTTTAAAATTAACTATGTTACACAAAAGCCAGATAACAGTCTCTTTTATATGACATTTCTGGTTTGAGTCAGAGTTATAAGGACCGATGGATAAAAGTTTAACCTCTCGAAGTAGCGTAAACAACAATGATAAATTAAAATGTAAATAAAATGAAAATATGAATAATAATCCAACAATTTTTACGATCAAACAACTGCGTCGAAGAAAACAGGCGAGGATGAATATCTGAACATTTTAACGCTAAACGGTTAATTTTTTCGTCTGATATGAAATTTGAAGCAATAGATAATTTAAGTGAATGATACGAAGAGTTTGGTTAATAAAATAATTGCAGCAATAGTAATCATACTAGTAATTACCAGACTGGTTATAGACTTTTTCATTAAACTTCGTTTTTCATTTAGACTTACTTATTAATAATCGTTTTTAATATAAGATTAACCTTTGTTTTTCATTTAGATGTTTTCATTAAACTTCGTTTTTCATTAAACTTCGTTTTTCATTTAGACTTTCTTATTAATAATCGTTTTTAATTTAAGATTAACCTTTGTTTTTCATTTAGGTGTTTTCATTAAACTTCGTTTTTCATTAAACTTCGTTTTTCATTTAGACTTTCTTATTAATAATCGTTTTTAATTTAAGATTAACCTTTGTTTTTCATTTAGGTGTTTTCATTAAACTTCGTTTTTCATTAAACTTCGTTTTTCATTTAGACTTTCTTATTAATAATCGTTTTTAATTTAAGATTAACCTTTGTTTTTCATTTAGGTGTTTTCATTAAACTTCGTTTTTCATTAAACTTCGTTCTTCATTTAGACTTTTTCATTAACCTTTGTTTTTCATTGATTTGCGTTTTTCATGGACACTTTTCATTTGCCTTCGATTTTCATTTAAACTTATTTTTCGTTCACTTTTCCTTTTTGCTTGCTTTTCTTGTTCGTACTTTATTTCACCTTCGTTTTTTTTAAAGATATTTTTCTATTTATATATTTCTGTTTCAGCTTTTACTTCAAGTTCTTTTTTTGCTTTCATTTTACTTTTGAAATGTTTTTTGCATTATTTTTATCTTCTGTTTTGCTCTCCATTTTTCTTTCTTTTTGTCTTTATTCATTTTTCTTCTCATTTTTTAATTCATTTCTTTATTTGCTTGTCTTTCGTCTCTGTTTTGATATTTGTCTTTCATTTTCTTTTTTGTTATTTTTGAGTATTTTTATGTTTTATATTTTATTTTTATGTTTTATATTTTATTTTTATGTTTTATATTTTACTGAGTTTTGCGTTCTTTATTTTTCCTTTTTTTTTCAATGTTTATTTTTATATTTTTTCCTATTCTTTTTTCCTTTCATTTTTAGTAAATTTCTTTATTTCCTTTTTCCTTTCTTCATTTCTCGCACAGAGTTATTCATTCAGTTTTGACATTGTTCAATTCTCATCTTGTGGTGATACCGACCGAGCAAAAGCGATGGTCCGGATGTTTGCACCCTCACAACCAAAAAGAAAATGACCAAAACTGGACGGCGCGCAGCTGAATTCGCGCAGCTGTTCCGGTTGAAAACTAAAAATTAATTAAATATTAAATTTCCATTACGCAAATTTGATTTATCAGCCAATGAGAAGTCCAGAACCAAATACGGATATGAATTCCCAAATGATTTGCCGCGATCCAAAAAGAAGATATAAAAAGCCGATACAGAAAGCATCGCCAGGCAGACGCAGACAGACAGACTCAGACGGACTGATCGAGAGAGAGGAGTGTAATCAGTATCTCCCTTGACCTAAGTCAAGCGGCTTACTATCCTAGCCTCCCTTCCCTCTCATCTTACCTTCCGCTGTCTCAAAACTACTTACTGACCTAAGGCGCGGATAAATCAAAGACATTCCTTACTTACTACGCTCCCAGATTTCTAAGCATTAATTCTCTTTTCAGCATTTTATTGCCATGAACATTTTAACGTCCGTTGGACCCATGTGTAAAGGATTACTTTAATTGTAAAAACCGTAATTGATATGTGTACATATAAAATGTTATTTTTCAACTCAATTTGCTTTTCTTGATTTGTAATCATTTTATGACTAATAGTAGGCTGTCTACAACGAGGTCAAATTCCGTTCATCTGCAACAATATACAACTACCCTTCACTAGAACGGACTCCCACTATAAACTGGAAAAGAATGGATAACCCACTATAATCCATACCTTTTTGTCCTTCGGGGTTTTTTTTATTTTCTTACAGAATACGACGACCAGGGCCAGAAGGAAGAGCGATTGGCTGGAGTACCTCGTGGGCAGGGAATTTTGTTTTTGGACTAAAAATCCAAAACGAAGCGAATTCAACATCTCAAGAATTTCAAAGCGTCCATATGCCTCCCAAATACAGCTTTGTAACCGGCTAAGACCACTCGTGGAGGGATCCTTAACCAACGTGCCACATGCGTTCCTGTGACGTCAGTTCTCTTACAGCCTATTAGAATAAAAGTTGCCAGGTTTAATAAAACGAATATTAAAAAGAAATGACCTTTTTCGTTCATACCATTTTATATAGAAGCGTAAGGATTCAAAGACGACACAAAACGCAACAATTTATTCACTTATTTTATTTCTTCGTTTTCTTTTAGATGACATCAGCCTTGACACTTATTTCTTTCGCTATTCTTCCTGCATTTGACTGAATCATATTCCGAACTATATTCTTTATTTCACGAATACATTGATCCAGTTCTTTATACTCTATCCTTCAACTCATTCCTTTGCCATTATTTGGAATTCGTTCCTTCAATTTTTCCCGATACTCTTTCGAAATATTTCTTTCTTTCAAAATATTTGTTTTATTTTCGTCTTGATTTTTGTCTTTATTGGTTTTCTTTTGTGCTGGAACACGTGATAAGCTTTAGAAAAACGCAATTTGCGAAGACTTTTCCGGAAATCCGTCCTTGGCGGGAAATCGTTGTTTCCCTTTTCCCATTTCATGTTAACTACCGATTAAAGTAAGTCCGATTATGACGCGTTGGCTTCATAACTCTCAGAACAACAAAAGGAAAAAGACGAATTTGCTGACGTATAAATCTCGAATGCCAGTCTTTCCCTGACAAAGCGTGATAACTGTTTAAACTAAATTTTTCTTTGCCTTAGAAGACAATTCTGCACAAGAAAAATCTACAACGAGAACTAATTTGCATTTCTTTTATGTGCCGTGTCCCTTCAAAACGTAGGCGATCATGGCCTGTCGCGTCTTCCTATCCCTTAATACCCCTTCTCTTACTGCCTCACTCAATCCCCGATCCACCATCCATCTGCGTATGTCCATCAAGTTTGTCATGCGTTGCTTTTCCTTTGTTTCTCTTCCCGTCTATCCGTCTCGTGAGCATCAGGTTCTCCAATCCCTTCTTCCTCATTACATGTCCCAAAGATTTCAGCTGTTTTTTCCTGGTGTTAAGTATCAGTTTCCTTCTCGTGTCCATTCTCTTTAAAACCTCGTCGTACATAATGTGTCGAAGAAAGGATAATAGACGAATGGGATTCAAGAAGATAAAGGATAGCGATTGCATTTAAACTTTTGGAGACTATAGTTATCAGGAAAGCAAGCAAACGAAAGAGAGTTTCACAGACGGGAAGTGAGAGAAAAGAATCTGAAATAGTAGAAGAGATGTTTAAATTTAACTATTTCATTGGTAAAAGGGTCGGAGCTATATTCCAATCTAGTAGCACCTGTAATGGTTTGAACGTACTGGACGTGTTCATTGATGGCCACTAAAGATGATGCAATCTTTTTCTGAAACAATAACTAAGGGCAGCTCAACAAGGTTTTAGTAATTAATGGTCTGTGGTCGTTAAACAAATTCAAATGTTACATATTGTAAGATTTGAATTGGTGATATTAATTTGTTGGTAATACCATTATTTATCTGAGAAAACTATATTTTTACTGTAGTTGTATGTATGTTCTTAAGTAATTCTATTCAGATTTGACTACTCTCTCAATTTACCTTTTAGAATGATTACATGCATTGATCAGGAGGTCTTTCTTAATATTAGGCATGACGTTCTCGATAGAAGTTGTCAGCGAGTGCCTGGCATTGTGGTCATGCTGGTTGATCACCCATTCAATCCCATCCTTGACGTAATAATCCCTCCGGCTTAAATCGGTAGATTTAGGAGGCCAAATGTAAAAGTACTTGACTTTGATTAACTATCGTTTCTTTAAAGAAAACACACTGATGTTTCATGTGTTGTTTCATATGATCTGCTCTCCCCAACCATAAGGTACGCGATGTATCTGATATATTCGTGCATCACAAGAATGTTGACTGAGAGACATGGAGCTAATTGGCAACAGACCTCATTGATTTCCAATTTGGCCTTTTGCCATCCTTAACAAACCTGGGTCTGCATCAGTTCCTAATCAAGCAAAACAGTCATCCTATTGGACATGAGCAAATACGTTTGTTGCTAACAATTTTTCTTTGTGGTTCACGTTCAATCATTGATTACGAATGATCGACGTAAGATTATTGGCACACTTCCTGCGACCAAATACAATGAAATACTGTGAGAATTTTGCTTATACTTCTACAGACAAATTTATTCAAACAATCTATCGACCTATTCTTCTTTTTCTTTCCTGACGCATATATCAATATATCGATCTAGTAAAGGTTCAATAATTTAACCATTCACAGGAAGATTAAAGACCGTTTCTTGTTGGGCAATATGTATAAAACTAAATTAATTTTTTTCTTTGTTATTTTTTTTATTGTTGTTTTTGCTCAATAGCGATTTTCAACAAGTGCCTGGTGAAATGTTCACAGGTGGACTGAGTTAGGAAAGAGCAAAACGAATAGATTAATATAATTCTAAAATATTTCTTTTGATGTCTGTAATCAACATAATGTTTAGAAATTGTGAATGATTAAAAATTTACTTGTTAAATTTTTTTAAATTCATTTATTCGTTTTAAATAATAAAATAATCTGAAACAAAATATTGGCAAATAATTGGTGATATTAAAATAGAATTACTTGCTCGTTTTATTCACTAGAGCATGTAGATAACACCGGGGCCAATTAAAATGTCATTCCTCAATATAAAGAAAAAGAGTATCGATTCCCATCAAGAGTTATTTTTTAGTAAGATATTCTATGTCTAGGCCGGTTGGCATTAATTTTCTTAAATAAATAAAAAAATTAGCAATGTTTACTCAAACACCCATGTGCTAACATGCATCTCTCTCTCTCTCTCTCTATATATATATATATATATATATATATATATAGTGAGAGAGAGAGAAAGAAAAAGAGAGATAAACAGATATTTGCATTATACTTTATATGCAATACAATATCAGGTAAAAACATACGCAAACACACGCAAGCTTAATGAGGTTTTTTACTTCATGACATTGGTTACCAGCCACGGCTATGGGGCCCATTTTTTCCAACTATTTACGTACTGGGAGTATAGCTCGGCGTTGCTCGGGTGTAATGAAAGCTTTCAAACTAATTCATGGTCCTGGAGCTCAGACTCTTTGGATGTTGGCACGAAAGACTAAAAAGTAACAGTTGTTTCCAGTTAAAGCGAAAGAGTAGACTGAAAGAAAAATGAATGAATGTAAGTCAAATTTTGATTTCCTGGTATCGATATCAAATAAGTTTTTTTCATCGTAAACTGAATTTTGAAGGCTAAATATGTCTTCTGAGTAAATGGTATCATGGCTGAGACTAAGAACTACAATTATACCTACTTAGAGCCAAACCTGAAACAAAAACTAAAATAAAAGGGCTGTAAAAAATACAGACATACAGGCAGATAAACAGACACGCACACAAACATCTTGCCTTATATATATATTGATTTTCTGCACTATTGTAAGAACTGCAACCTTGAAACTTCTGAATATCGTTTCTTATGTCTTTGTCTATGAGTGTATCAAATTTGATTCAAATCGGACCACTCTTTCTATAACCCGATTTTTTCGATTATCGATTTTCGATATTTATCGGGGTACCTCGACAGAAAACCAAGCTAAGAACACTCGCAGACGCTTATTTTACAACTGTGTAAATTTTCAAGAAAATCGGTTCAGCCGTTTCGGAGTCTAGAGGTAACGGACACACACACACACACACATACACACACAGAGACAAAGTTCCATTTATAAATAGGTTTAGATATGTGGAAACAATTAACGGATTTAAAATTTTCTCAAGGTTATTTGCGTGTAAGTGAGTTTAACTATTTTAATTCGAATTCGAACTCAGAATGAGAAATCATTCTTCTTGGGAAAACTCTAGAGATGATTGGGAAAGTACGGATGAGGTTTTCCAAAGTGCCAACGCCCTAATATGCAGCTGGCAGATGGTAAGCTCCTGTGATTGTGGCATCATCATGTTAACAATTACAGGGAATGGAGAGATTCTACAAACTTCTCATATTCGGTTTTCAATTTCCTCCCCAGAATGCACAACGCCTTCTTCAGATGCTCATTCTCTACTCTGAACTTGAAGACTGATTTGTGAAACCGAGAAGGGATATCAATTTGTATATATGTAATAGTTCCGTTAAATTACATCGAACACTATTTCATTAACACCAGCAGTCAATGTGCGAGATCTTATATTCATTCATTCATTCATATATATATATATTGGAGTAGATAGACTCATTGGAGTAGATAGACTTTATTGGAGTAGATAGAATAAACTATCGCCCGGTTCACACTCTACCCACGTCTCTTGAACAGGTGAAGAGGCTCATCCCTTGTTCCCTGTTTAGGATGTGGTTTCTGGCTTTATCTTTTCCAATCTTTTTACTCTTACGTAGCCCCCTGTGCATCAGTGGCGTTATCGCCTTGCTCGGGGTGATATGATTTAATATATATATATACATATATATATATATATATATATATATAATTTTTAATTATTTAGTTTTTTGTCGTAATTATATTAGACCAGTACCGAAAAGTTGAATCAGTTAACGTAAATCGCCTAAAGACACCGAAAGGTAGAAACCTGGCTCACGAAATAACTCGTTTACAAATATATATATGTAGGATAAGCAGATATGTCTATTTCGAGAATACGGAAAAATATTTGTGTTTAAATGCATTGTTCAACTAAATTGGATACCCGTAGTAGCTGGAATGTCCAAAGCATGTCAAATTTAATGACAGTTTCCCGTGGAGCGACGCAAGTTCACATCCGTAGATCGCGTATTTTCTTTAATAGCATTCATGATTATTCAGGCCAGAAGAAGAAAATATATAAATATACTGTTGAATAAATAAACGGGGCGTCTATTCAAATGAGAGTATCCACAAAAATAACGTTATATTTCTGTCAGATTACATTTAAAAGTCTTACCAAATGATTAGTTGTTGGTTGGTTGTTTTGTTTTTATGGGATATCAACCTCGGCGGGTTATTTATTGCCAACTAAATTTTTATTTCTTTATTGCTGGTAAAACCTTTTTCTTTCAAGAATTTATTGTTGCTTTTATATAAGTTTTATATCTAGTAATACTTTTTTCTTTTCGAGTATCAAGATTCATTGGGATTTGTTTTAAAGGGCAGGGTCCCCAAGTCCTACGCTTGTTATTTAACCCATAACTGGAGGGAATGGACGGATTAATACCTTTCTCAAGGTTACCAGTGCTTAAGTGAATGCAGGGTATTCAACAGAAATTCGAACTTGGCTCACCGATTTCTCTTTCCGAGCTGATATCCACTGCTACACAACGCACATCCGTCATTATACGCTTACAGCACCTGGTATTCCCAAGCGGTCACCCATCTAAGTACTGACCAGGCTCAACGTTGCTTAACTTCGGTGATTGATCGAGAACCGGTGTATTCAACGTGATATGGCCAATAAGCCGCCTACCAAATGAGCAGACGCGTGTGTTTATATAAGCCAATCTACATAATGAATATGCACGCACATTCATCTTCATATATATATATGTGCTCCTGCTCATTTACTTTTGAATTATTGCCAACAGAAGAACTACCGACTCCGATATATTGCAGTTGACGTTAACGCCACTAGTACAGCGAACACTTGGAAACACGAAGCTAATTTTATGCACAGAGGGAGTTCTTCATTTCAATCTATAGAACCTTCCAGCATTGTATGTCATAGAATATTTAAAATCCTCTTTCAATTTTTGTTTGTTTAGCTGCCTTCTTGGGCAAGATTTCGAAATAAAGAAACGTGCGACGTTTACTTATTTAGAAATTGAAAAAAGGTTGCAAGAAGCTGTCCTATGAGAAAAATCTATGTTGTGTGTCAGACATGAAATATGGTCAACAGTTACTGACCGAAAAAGAAATCTGTATATGAATTTGATCAATCGTGAAAGCACAGATTGGTAAACAAGATTCCTTGACACTTTCTGTCTGACCATTTTCGAAACAGTATAAGTTTTCTAACAGATACGAAAAGTTCGACACAGAGATCCGCAGGCGAATTGGCATGGCGAAAGAAGCATTCCAGAAGTTGAGTAAAGTATTAAGAAACAGGACAATTTCACTAGAAACAAAGAGGAGAGTACTGGGTGATGTTATTTCTTCAATATGGCAGTGAATGTTGGACAATATCGTCGAAGATAAAGGAAAAACGTGAAGCAACTGAAATGTGGTTCTACAGAAGGATGCTGCGAATATCATGGGCCGAGCATGTGGGCAATGATGAGGTTTTGGAAAGGATGGAAACGAAAAGGAAATTTATACTGAGCATCATGAAGAGACAACCGAATGACATGCAATGAGGAAGGAAGGCTTGGAGAACCTGACACTAACAGGCCAGATAGAGGGGGAAAGAGGCAGGGGAAAGTAACGGATAACATATTTGAAGGACCCGATCAGGTGGAAGACGGAACCAGGGTTGCGTGGTGTAATAGGCGAAAGTCTGATAAGAGACACCCGGAATAGGCAGATGTGGAAAGCCATGATCGCCTACGTCCTGAAAGGACAGGGTATATAAAAGAAGATATTTTCATCACAAAGATTTTCTCATAAAAAGCCGAAAATGCCAAACTGCAGGTTGAGGATATTAAAATCAAGCAGGCACCGTGATTTAACTACCTTGGAAGTGTTCTCACAGAGGACATAAAGTGCGACACTGAGATATGAAGTTGTATTGCGATGGTTAAAAATAAGTATTGAGAGACAGGAAATTTTGTTGGAAACAATGTAAAGAGCACTAAACCACTACATTATGTCTGTCCTTCTGTATGACGGTAAATAATGGACAATGACATCAATGATGAAGGAAAGGCTTGAAGCAACCGAAACGTGGTTCTACAGAAGGATGCTGAGAATAACATGATCGGAACATATGAGCAAGGACGAGATTTTGAAGAAGATGGAAAATAAAACTTATACTTAATATCAGGAAAGACAGCTGAAATTTCTGGTGAGGAAGGTGGGCTTGGAGAATCTTATACTCACAAGACGAATAGAGGGAAAGAGAGATAGGAGAAAGAACCCCGTGACATATTCGAATGGCAGAGAGGGCTTTGGTAGAGATATAAAGAGAAAATATTTTAAAAGCCACAAAAAATGTGATGGTCGAAGATAGGTACGTCCTGAAGAGACACAGCACACAAAATAAGATTAATCACGAGAAATACAAATTCCTGTCTAATTTCAAATGCCGCCATTAATATCAAGTTTTATAGAGTTTCTCCATTTTTGATTAACTATTTTGTATTTGCCTATTTATCCTCTTAATTGTAATGTCCGATTTAATCTCAAATATCTTAAATTTCTTATACGAATAATAGTTGCTATTTACGTTTAACTTGCTTGTATGTCATATGATTTTTCATGTTTTTTTTTATTCAGCAAACAAATCATTTGTACAATTTGTAGAATCTTTTACAATACAAAAAAAAGATAAACATTAACTTTCCATAAAATAAATAATTTATACCATTTTTTATGACCAAAAAAAACTACATTCGAAGGTCTTATCTCCTTAGTAAGCGATGGTGAATTGATATGCATACATTAATGTTGGCAAAAGTTGTTGCAATCTTTTTTCAGCTAAAATGAAGGCAGGGTGTGTTTGGATATCGAAATTAGATTAGAGAAAAACCTTGACTGCATACGCTGTTAGCGAACGATTCCAATTACAGAGTAAGAAAATATACGAATAATTTTATTATCAAAGTTTTATTTGTGATAAACAATGTTTTTTCATTTTTTAAAAAGTTATACGAACTGTAAAACTAAAAAGGTTAAAAAAAATTAAGGAAAATATCAAGTATTGCGAAAAGAAAAAAGAAAGATATCATCTCTACTCAGTATGAGAATATTATATCATGTCAAAGTTATTAAGTTATTTTTAAACATAACTTGCATGGACCAGTGCTAGGAAATCAATATATATATATATATATATATATATATATACTTAGTTATGATCTGAGATTAAGGACAGGAGGGTTAAATAAAAAGAAGACAAGAGGAAAACTGTATTTAACTTGCCTGTGCGTTTCGTCCTGTGATGCATTTTATCAAGGCAAAAAGACGAAATGAGTTTTATTCCAAATTACGTATCTATAAACAAACAGTGTTGGCAACTATAAAAACGATCACAAATCATTCAAAAAGATTATGAAGAATATTTTAGTTTTAGAACTCCTTCATGTGTAGTGCAATGTTACGAGATGTTAAATTGAAGGAAATTCAACCGTTTTCCTTGGACCTTTTATTATGTATGTTAGTCTGATTTTTTCCCAATCTCACCTTTGCTTATGGAAATTATACTAAAACAGACTAACATCCATAATAAAAAGTTCAAAGAAAACGGTTGAATTCCCTTCATTTTAACATCTCATGACATTGCACTACACACGAAGGAATTCTAAAATATTTTTTAATCTTTTTGAATGATATGTAAGCGTTTTTATATTTGCAAAACACTGTTTGTTTATAGATACGTAATTTAGAATAAAGCTCATTTCGTCATTTTGCCTTGATAAAGTCAATCACAGTACGAAACGCGTAGGCGATTTAAATAGAGTTCTCGTCTTGTCTTCTTTTTAGTTAACCACACACACATATATATAAATGTGTCGGATGTACATTTCGACATAGGATCTCTAATAGAGATTCCTTTTCTACTTTGTGACCGTTGTTAACCTAAAACCCCTCAACACTCTACCCCAGGGCCTTCGCCATTTGGAAAAAACAATGTCGCTGATGTGACATACAATCTCTATTAGAGATCCTATGTAAAGTTAGTAGTTTTTGGAATTTACCTTCATACTCTTCCACTTCGGATTAAAGAAAAACAATATATATATATATATATATATATATATATATGCGTCATCTACATACAAGCTTGTTTCTCTGTGTCACAGATCGTCAGCTTGGCTAGACATCCACTTGCTTCCAGCCGAGATCAAAACGCGACCAATTTGGTGTCAGTCGGAGTGCCTTCCACTAACCTATCGGCGCATGCCTGAGAGAGGGGGAAATTTTAGCGTGTTATATATATACGGTGTATTGTGTATTTGTGCATCAATCCCAATTTTATACACGTTTCATTAAAAGCGACCGACAAGCTACCGTGATTAAGCTTTTTATTCAATTGTCTTGTCTTCTTATGATTGATTTTTGTTCTAGACATGAAGTGTGTAACAAATGTTCGAATGCTATGTATCTCCTAGAATTTATCAATGATATTTCTTATTCGTTTTTACTTTTGATTAACTGTGTAGATTTTTCTCCATGTACACTCTTTATATTAAGAAAAAATCACTTATACGAATACTAGGAAAATTGAATAAAAAGTTTAATTGCAGTATCATGTCAGTCGTTGTTAATGAAATTGTTAAAGCGTTGAACAGATATGGTTGAAAAAAAAAAATGAAAACATTGGTAGGAAAAAAAACTTCTTTTAAGACTGTTACAAATGGTGCAATTAATATAGTGATTAGCGTGTTCTGCGTATCAGGTTCGAGTTTAGGTCGAGTTTGTTCTGTTTAGATCCACACAAATATCCATGATAAAGGGATAATTTAATATCTCCTCTTAATATAGGGATCAAATAACAAACAGAATGGCACCTCAAGCTATAGATGGTAACCAGTTTAATAATTCGTATGAATGTGTTGTTTGGTCCAGGTGTGGCACGCATTCTTGTTAGAGGAATCACATAAGTTATGGATGGTGAATATGACCGCAAACAATATTAGTAGAGTTGCTTGAATCCTGGCATAAGTAAGAACACAATATGTGCACTTTAAACCAAACAAGTATCAATAAATAATACATTTATTAGTACTTGGACATAATACATTTATTAGTACTTGGACATAATACATTTATTAGTACTTGGACATAGTACATGTATTAGTACTTGGACATAATACATTTATTACTACTTGGACATAGTATATGTATTAGTACTTGGACATAATACATTTATTAGTACTTGGACATAATACATTAATTAGTACTTGGACATAATACATGTATTAGTACTTGGACATAATACCTTTATTAGTACTTGGACATAATACATTTATTTGTACTTGGACATAATACATGTATTAGTACTTGGACATAGCACATGTATTAGTACTTGGACATAATACATTTATTACTACTTGGACATAATACATTTATTAGTACTTGGACATAATACATTAATTAGTACTTGGACATAATACATGTATTAGTACTTGGACATAATACCTTTATTAGTACTTGGACATAATACATTTATTTGTACTTGGACATAATACATGTATTAGTACTTGGACATAGCACATGTATTAGTACTTGGACATAATACATTTATTACTACTTGGACATAATACATTTATTAGTACTTGGACATAAAACATTTATTACTAGTTGGACATAGTACATGTATTAGTACTTGGACATAATACATTAATTAGTACTTGGACATAATACATGTATTAGTACTTGGACATAATACCTTTATTAGTACTTGGACATAATACATTTATTTGTACTTGGACATAATACATGTATTAGTACTTGGACATAGCACATGTATTAGTACTTGGACATAATACATTTATTACTACTTGGACATAATACATTTATTAGTACTTGGACATAAAACATTTATTACTAGTTGGACATAGTACATGTATTAGTACTTGGACATAATACATTTATTAGTACTTGGACATAATACATTTATTAGTACTTGGATATAATCCATATTATATAAAAGAATATGTAACATAAAAGAAATATGATAAATGAAATAAAATGTGAAGATATTGTGGCATGATAAAGGCACAAAGACGGGATAGAGTTAAACAAATATATTAACAAAGGACAATGTTACAAACATATATAACATGAAACGATCATTAGCGTAACTGTATTAGTCTGCCTGTCAGAGCTAATCTGCTGGAATAGACTTCTTGCCCAAAGCGAAAACTGCTGTTTATATATAATTTAGAAGAGTTCATTTGTGCACGAGTAAATTATCATAACGGAGTATTTCAAAGTAACCTTTAGTATCTGTCTCTAAAATACTTACATTGCCTACGGTGGCAGAAGTGGACGTCTTGTCGCTATCAAAGTCAACAAGCAAAAAAAAAAGGAGTCTTTCGAATCTCGTGCCGCCAGTAATTATTGTCAGGGGGCGTTAATTCAATATTTCGCCGCCGATGATTACCGGCAGAGAGCAGTAATCATACACCATACAGCCACTGAAAATATAATGAAGTTGAAATAACTACAGTGCAGGATTTTGGCCTAGATGATCTCAACTGAGATTCGATGTATTCAGCATATGTTTCTTCTAGTAAATACTGAACACTATTTCAAATTATTTTGAAATTAGCATTAGAATGTTTCCCATCTTTTGCCCTAGATAATCAAGCAATATATATATATATATATATATATATATATATATTCACTGACATATTGAAGGACGGAAATTGAAAATCTAACGATATATTTTTTACTTCTGTTTATAGATGTATGATGAAAAAAAACCCTCACATTTAACTTAGTAAATTCTCTCAGGGCACGAAACTCCTTGTTAAAGGAAATTTTTATTTCTGTCTTTTTCATATATGAGGGAAGTTAACTCGTGGCCGGACATGACTACTTTGCCTTAGATATAATTTTTTTATGGATTACGATTTTCTTGTTGGTGTCGTCTTCGGTGACTTATTTTGTTTTTTCAATTAGTTCTGGTTCTGATTTTTACTTGAACCCACAGTTAGTACACGTCAATCTACTTGATACCACTGGTCCAATCTTTGTGTTTTGTTTTAAAATGCCGATTGAGACCACTCGCATTCTTACACAATTACCCGCAGACATTAGAATATAAGCCATTTTGAATCTTATGTGTAGTAGTATTAACTCCCCTTTCATCATGAGATCTCACGTGATTGGAGAAACCTGCCTTTCACAGACCAATTCGGCTGCAAATTTCACATGTCATCTTTTCTTACTTAGATTGGTATCGCATATTCCATATTTTTAGCAGTTCAGCATAACGTAACTTTTCTTCTTCAAACTTTTTCACGTTCCCTACAACTTCCTCTCTTCTTTCATCTCTGTTCTTTTCTTTCACTTCTCAAATCCTTTCATCAATGTGCATCCTCTTCAAGGTGTCATTTAGACAGTCTTTGTATCACTTTTTGGGCTTGAAGGCAGGGCATTTTCCTTCCCTTACTTTCGGCGGACCTCAAATGGAATAACTATATCGAATCCATTGCCAAATCCGCCGCTATGAAAATCGGCTCTCTGTGCAGGACCCGGAAGTTTTTCTCGCCTGAATCTATCCTGCACATATATAAATCTACCATCCGCCCATGTATTGAATACTGCTGCCACATCTGGTCGAGTGCCCCTGCTACTCTCCTTGGGCTTCTTCATAAAATACAAAGGAGAATCTGTAACCTGGTTGATACTGACTTGGCAGACCGGCTCCAACCACTCTCTCACAGGCGTGATGTGGCTTCCTTGCGCCTCTTCTATAAATACTTTCATGGCTTCTGCTCCGATGAACTTAGATCATTGGTGCCGCCTAGGTACGAATTTACACGAGATACTAGATTAGCAACTAGGTCCTACCCATTTACAGTTAAACAGATAAGATGTAACCATAATTTCTACTCCAACAGCCTCTTTTCTCGTGCTTCCCGCCTGTGGAATTCCCTTCCACATGTCTGCTTTCCCGATAGCTACAATCTGCAAGTGTTTAGATGTAGGGTCAATAGACACTTCCTATCACACTAACTTTCAACTAGTCTTCCAACACTCTTAACATCTACCCAGTCTTGTTATCCTTACCCGCATATCACCCTCCTTCTGACATTTCCTATATCTAACCATCCTTTCTCCACTCTATGTAGCCCCCTGCGCAATAGTGGCCTTGCTCGGCGTGAAACGCTTATAAAAGAAAAAAAACCGTATATGGCTTGCTTTAGGATACGCAGTCTTCCTGTCTGACAACATATATATATATATATATATATATATATATATATATATATATATATATATAGCTTATGTAAATTGGGGAAATAGTTTGCACAGAGTTAATTCCATTCTCTGAACTTTGAATGCTGCTATGTCTTCGTTTTATAGATAACACAATCATGAAATATAATGCCGCTTGGAGTCGACGTAGACTTACTGAAGTTTGTTGTAAAGATATGTCTCACTTCTGACTAATTCTCCTGACAATTTTCGGTCTCATTATATATGATTTTTGGACGAGTCCATATTCTGCAGATGTGTGTTTGTCTGCACAATAACCCCTCTTTTTAGATATGCAATTTTTTTCATCAATAATTTTTCCGACATGGGCCCACTTCCAACTTTCACTTGAATTAGGTTTTCACTTGCTCTGGCGTTGTATTGTGATATTAGTTTTAGGAATATCAAGGGTATCTCAAAGTCCATGTCCATCGGTAAATTAAATTAACTGGCTGCTTATTCTGTGCATATCTAGACATCAAATGATTTATATGTCCTCTATGACGAAATCGTCCATCTTCGATTAAGTAAATCATATTACGAAGGTTTTGAATATTTTTCCATTCTTACAATTTTTATTTCTAGCCTTAAAGCTTTTTAAGAAATGTCGAGTATGTGAACAATGATGAGGCTTTGGAAATAATGGAAACAAAAGAAAAATTAATATTGAGCATCAGGAAGAGAACTAAAATTCCAGGGACATGAAATGAGGAAGGAGGGCTTAGAGAACCTGATAGTAACAGGCCACATAGAGGGATAAAGAAACAGGGGGAAGTAGCAGATAACATATTTGAAGGGACTGGGCAGGTAGGTTCCAGAACGGGGGTCGTGTGGTGTAACGGGAGAAAGCATGCTAAGAGCCACCAGTAATAGGGAAACGTGGAGATCCATGATCGTTTACGTGCTGAAGGGAAAAAGCACATAGAAGAAGAAGAAGAAGAAGAAGAAAAATATGTCAACTTAATAAATAAAATTTCATCGCCTTTTAAAAATTGCTTTGTTTACGTTAAAATGCAACTGCGAGATTTTAGAGAAAAGAAAAATTGTGCTTCGTCTTGAAACGACAAGGTATATAGAAGAAGCAGATTACCGATCTTATATGATCTCGTAGTTTGAAATTGTCAATTTTTTTAATTCCCTAGCAGGAAATTGTCCAAAATAGATCTACCTTTCCTAGCAAACATGAGCTCTGCAGGTGATATTTTTTCGGTGACGTTTGCATTTGACGTCATTCGATACACACTCAAAAATTACTGCAGTGCCGTTTTATTTTTTCCAGATTCCAAACCTTTAATTTTCTTAATTCTCTTTTGAAGGTGTCAACTATCTGCTCAGGAATTTCCTTTTCAATTTGACTGTAGCATTTTTCCTGATTTGCCAAACTTCTCGAAGCCAGGGTGACTGTATTCAGTGTACGGTCTTCGAATTTATGCTCTATAACCGCTTCTATACCCTATTTACTCGCATCCTACACTACTATTATCTTTAGTTGTTTGTCATAATGGGTTAGTGTCGTGTACCCGTTTAAGAAGTCTAGCAAGAAAATAATACAACAACAACCAAAATAAGAAATAACGAATATATATTAAGAGAGCAAATATAATACGTGGAACTCCACTAGTAGAACGAATAAATACGAGTTAGGAAATAATACTATAACTGGGATTTGCAACAGTCGTAAAGTAGCAGTCTTGCCTATCGCTGTCCGCTGATCTGCTTATGCTTATCCCCTGTGGATCTCTCACTATCTTTGGATCTCCTCTTGTGA